>BSBK01006021.1:275000-492500 GCA_027943335.1 Chamaecyparis obtusa | reverse complement strand
TTCGATCTCCTTAGTGTCTGAACTAGTTGCTGGAATACTCCACTGTGCTGCTATCATCTCATCTTCAACACCTCCTTCATGATACTTTGTCAGATCTGAAATGTTAAACACTGGTGAAATATTTAGCTCAGTAGGCAATTCTACCTCATATGCATTTCCTCAATCATGTTTCTTCAATATCCTACATGGTCCAAACTTCTTCATTTTCAACTTGTTATATGTACCAACTGAAAACTGCTCCTTCTGCAAATGAACCATGACTTCATCACCAACCTAAAATTTTTTATACCTCTTTTTCTCATCTGCCTTAGCCTTATACTGTGTGTTCATCTTGGTAATATGCTTCCTCACCTCCCCCATGGATGTTCTTCAAGTGTTCTGCAAAATCCTCAACTTCAGCACTACTTATTTCTCCTTTATCTATCTTCCTCAATTCAGATGCATTTCTTGGACTACTTCCATATACAATCTGGAATGGTGATTTACCAGTGCTCCTATTGGACAGAATTATTGTATGCAAATTCTGCCTATGTAAAATCAAATCCCATCTTGTTGGCTTATCTCCAACCAAACATCTCAGCAAATTTCCCCAAACTCCTATTCACCACCTCTGTCTGTCCATCAGTCTGTGGATGATGTGATGAACTGAACTTCAAATCTGTCTTTAACTTCTTCCACAATGTACGCCAGAAATATCCAACAAACTTAGTGTCCCGATCTGAAACTATGGTCTTTGGCAACCATGAAGTCTCACTACTTCTCTAAAAAATAATTCGGCCTATATGAACAGTATCATTAGTCTTCTTGCAGGGAATGAAATGTGCCATCTTTGAAAATCTGTCAACTACCACAAAAATTGAATCGTGTCCCCGCTGAGTCCTCGGTAAACCAAGAACAAAGTCCATACTAATATCCTCTCAAGGCTTCTCTGGTACAGGTAATGGCTGATACAACCCTGTATTCTGCTTCACTCCTTTCGCCATCTGACATACTCTGCAACTCTGTACAAACTTCTTCACATCTTGCTGCAATTGTGGCCAATAATAATTCTCACCAACCAAAGCAAGGGTTTTATCATGACCAAAATGTCTAGCCAATCCTCCACTGTGCTTCTCCTTGATGAGATTCTCCCTCATAGAACTTTGTGGAATGCACAACTGACTCCCTCTAAATAGAATATCATCTTGGATGATAAAATTCAGCCATTCATCCTGTCTAGAGTAACAGGTTTTGTACAAGCTTTCCAAGCTTCACCAAAATTAGGATCCTCTGGATAGAAATTCTTGAGTTCCTTGAAACCCAACCACTTCAATCTGCATTCTGTCAACAATAGTTGCCTTCTACTAAGAGCATCTGCAACCCTATTAGACTTTCCACTCCTGTGTTTCAAAACAAATGTATAACTCTACAAAAACTCAACCCATTTCAAATGTCTTTGATTCAATTTCCTTGACTATTCAAATATTGCAAAGCTTGATGATCAGTATACAAAACAAACCTCCTTAGGAAGCAGATAGTGCCCTCCATTTTTTCAATGCCTGAACTATAGCATAAAATTCCTGATCATAAATAGAATATTTTTCTCTTGGCATCATTTAATTTCTCACTGAAATAAGCAACAGGTTTACCTTCTTGCTCATAACAGCTCCTATTGCAGTACCAATAGCATCACAGTCTACTTGAAACACCTTATTAAAATCTGAAGGGCTAAAACAGGTTGTTCTGTAACTTTTTGTTTCAACAATTGAAAACTCTTTTCTGCCCCATTAGTCCACTTAAACTCTTTTCTATCCCCTCTCATTATTTCAGTCAAGGGTCACAAATACTGCTAAAATTTTTGATAAAATTTCTATAAAAGCTATCCAAACCATGAAAAGATCTTACCTCAGGAGCACTCCTTGGAGTAGGCCATTCAAGGATAGCCTGTACCTTCTCTGGGTCCATTTTTAGACCTTCCTGCTGAAACTACAAATCCCAAATACACTAACTCTTTCTTCACAAAACTGCACTTCTTCAAATTAATCAACAATTTCTCATCTCTCAACTTCTCAAACACCATATGAATATGCATCATATGTTCCTCCAATGTCTTGCTAAAAATCAAAATATCATCTAGGTAAACAATGACAAACTTACCCAGAAATTCTTTCAAGACCTCATTCATGAGCCGCATGAAAGTGCTACGGTGCATTGGTTAGCCCAAAAGGCATGACTAACCACTCATATAGTCCTTCCTTTGTCTTGAAGGTAGTCTTCCATTCATCTCCTTCTCTGATCTGAATTTGGTGATATCCACTCTTTAGATCTATCTTTGAGAAATACACAACTCCACTCAAACAATCCATAATATCATCCATTCGTGGCAATGGAAACCTATACTTGATTGTGATCTTTTTTATTGCTCTGGAATCTGTACACATCCTCCATTCTCCATTCTTCTTTGGTACTAATACTGCTGGTACAGCGCATGGACTCAGGCTCTCCCGAATCAATCCCTTCTATAACAACTCGTGTACTTGTCTGTTCAACTCCTCACTTTCTGCTGGTGTCATTCTGCGTGCTGCCTTGCTTGGCAAACTAGCTCATGGAATCAAATTCATCTGATGACTGATCTTCCTTACGGGTGGTAATCCATTAGGTACATTATCAGATACAATATCCTGAAACTCATTCAACAAATCTGCAACCTCTACAGGTACATCCTCTACTTATTATTTACCAACTTTTGGAATTAAAGTAAAACTCACATGCTCATGCCTCATACCATCTAGGAATTTTCTTCCATCAACAAATGTTATTCTTGCATTACCACATACCTTTTCTTTGGTCTCCTTCAATGGCTTTAGCTTATGTTGCACTCCATCCTTTGTCAGGGAATAGGTATTCGCACGACCATCATGTACAACACATCTGTCAAACTGCCACGGTCTACCCAAAAAACATATGACATGCATCCATAGAGATGATATCGCATAGTACCCTCATCTTGGTACCCGCCATTCTTGAACTTTACCAGGCACTGTTCGTTGACTATGACCTTGTGGTCATCCTGCATCCAGGCAATCCGATATGGATGTGGGTGTTTTTGTCTCTTGAGCTTCAACTTGTCACCTTCTCTTCTGAAACCAAATTGTCAGTGCTTCCACTATCGATAATCACATCACAACATTTACCCTCACACTTGCATCTAGTGTGAAACAGGCTCCTCCTTTGTTCAGGTTCATTCTCACCAACTCAGCAAGACTCTTCTGTTAATTAGCATTTCTCCTCTTTCAGCATCTTCATCGACATGTACAACTCTAGCCTGGCCTTCATTTCTCCTGTCTGTTCTGCCTTGGCACTGAGGACATTCAAATGCCCTATGACCTTCTTCTCCATAGTGAAAACATGTTCCACGGAAGCCACCTCTTCCAGATCCTTGTCCTCTTCCTCTTCCTCTCTGATCTCTATTATTCTGATCCTAGAAGTGATTGGAATTATTTCCTCGCTAATTCTGACTACTACTGGCCTCATCCTTCTTTTTCAGATCTTCATTTCGGCCACCATATGACCGTCCACCAGATCATCCACCGTGACCTCTTCCATTTTGTCTGCTCTCAAACTTCTTGTTCAGCTTTTCCTCTACTTTTAGGGCAAACTAGTATGCCTCTTCAATACTGTTCATTCAAACTAGATTCAGCTCCTCCTGAATGCTTGGCCTTAACCCATTAAGGTATCGGGCAACTTTCTCTTTATCAACTTCTGCATGGCCTGTTCTGATGAGAAGTTGATAGAACTCCTCTGTATACTCCTGAACAGATCTTCCTGCTTGCTTCAAACTCTGCATTTTCTTCAGTAGGTCACGCTCATAATCAACAAGAATGAACTGTCACTTCAATTTATCCACCATCTGATCCCATCTCGTGATTTTCTCCTTTCCCCTTCTATTTCACTCCAACTAAATCTCTTGCCACCATATCTTCGCATGACCTTCAGTCTGGCCTTTTCAAATTTGACCCTATCAGGATCCTCAACATCTTCATACTCAAAATATTCCTCACATTCATTGATCCAGTCGATCAATTCTTCTGGGTTAAGATTTCCAAAAAATGTAGGAACCTCAATCTTAGGTCTTTTCCCAATCTTAGAAATGGCCTGAAAAAGTCTTTCTTCCTCCTGGTTCACAATTTTGACTTCTCCTTCTTAATATTCTTCTTCAGCTTCATCCTCGCTTTCATCTCTGACATTAAGATTCATTCTTCTGCAAATCTCTTCTTGCAATGCTCGCACTTGTCTCTGCAGCTCTCTAACCTCAGGTGTCACAACACCAGCTCTTCCGCCACGTTCTCTTCGTGGAGGCATTTTCGTGATGTGTGCTGAAACCCTAACCACGGTCCTGGTGCAAACTGCCTCACAGTCAGTAATCTATTTACACACTCAAGAACTCCTGCTCTGATACCACTTGATGAAGGGTGTTCCCCTTAATACCACAAACACATAACATAAATAGAGAAACAACAACAATATGCAAGAATCGAAAATTGGCTTCTTATTATCTCCACAAATGTGGAATTACAAACTTTTAGAATTACAATATGCAAAGCCACATGGGCATTCCTTTACAATATTTTGTAGGACAAAGCCTCGAACTATTACCTAGATCTACTACCCAGAACTATTCTGAACTACCTAAGACAATAATACATCCTTCCTTATATAGGCAAATTTCCACTGCCTGGGAAGGTTCTAGAATTTTAGCCAATAAGGCCGACCAAACTTAGAATTATTTTATTTTACATTTTATTACATCATAGTCGGCTCAAGATAACCTTTGAAACCTGGATAGAAATTTTGAAGAAAATTATTTTTCGCCATTTCAGGTGGCCCAACTTCCGAAGACCATAAGTCATCACCAGTTGACCCGATCGGCTATTATAACCGCATTTCAGAAATGCCACGAAGCACTCTACAGGCTTGACCCGCGCAAGCGCTCATCACCCAAATTTTCAACCTCATTCGGGGCCTCTAAAGCCTTCAAAATTGAGTTTAAAATTTCTGTACCCTGCTGCCAATACCGAAAATCTTCAATATCTTCCAATATACACTTGATCTGGCAATGAAACTTTACTGGTAGACTTATATGACCAAAATGAACCTGCAAGAAAGAAATCAGATCATTCTGAGCACATACGAAAATTACCAAAAATAGTAACTTTCCATAAATAACAGCTTTGCACAAGATAGCCCTTATTGAATACAAAAATAGAAATATTTTTGGGTGATGCAAGATTGCTCTTACACCCAGGATGCTCCTACATCATAAACTTTTTCAATTGAAATTTTTTTTTAGTTTTCTTTTAGTAGCAAAATCATAGAATGTGACACATATTTTGGATTTAAAAAATGTTATACAATTTGAAAGTGATAGCTATTTTTCAATAAGTTTATCAATCAGGACTAGAAAGATAACAAGTAGGTGTATATCTGACCACATTAAACAAAATCAAATGATAATATTTTTTATAAGATTTTAGAATAAAAGTAGTAGAATTTTTTCGGATGTGATGTATATTTTTTTGTATTTTTTTTCCAACTAAATAATTAATTATGATTTAAATTCTGCTACAAAGTTTCCTAAATATAAAAAATCTTATGTCGCCAGTGATTATTGTACCTTTTGCATTTAATTTTTATCATTTTTTACTCTTGTTACAAGTAGTGGTTGTCGTTGCACCAAAAGATCGACCTGTTAATGTCTGATACAACCACTAGACTTATAGAAGACATAGGATGTGGTTAATCCATGTCACGAATCCCAAGGGGAGTGCTGACCATTTTTTCAACAATCTCCCCCTCAGTGCTACTTGATGAGATTCAAACCTATGACCAAGCTCTGATACCACTTGTTACAAGAGGTGGTTTTCGTTGCACCAAAAGATCAACCTATTAATGTCCAACAAGTGTCATTTCCTATACTAGTTCATAAAATGTTTCGGGATAACACCGCACACATAGGGAGTAATCATCGTAAATATAGGGTTCAAATGATGCACTTGAATGTGTTAGTTTTAGGGTTCAAAGGTTAATCAAGTCACACTTGTAGGTGTAGGATGAAGCACTTGTTGCATGCAATCGACACACATGAAACCATATTGAATCACACATAAAGTGTGTAATTAACGCACTTGGAGTGTGCAAACGATGCACTTGTAGTGAGATTGGATTCATTTTTAATGTTAGTTTCTATATTATGTAAATTTATTTTTAATGTATGGTAAATAAGTGGTAAATATTATTTAAATAAATATGTTTTACTTTATGCTATATTTATGGAATAAATGATAGATATATTATGGACTTAGAGACTGTTATTAGCGCGAAACCTATTTGATAGGTACTGACTTAGGAAATTAGACTTTGGTTTAGAAATTAGGGATGATGTCATGATTACTCAGGAGAATCATCCTCATGTGCTAGCATATAGACATAGGTTATCTAATGATGAGAAAGAGAACCTAGGGGGTCTAGGATTATTACATGTGACATTGATGCCCAAGATTAGGATTAACAGGGGTTTAGTGACTGTATTATAGGAGCGGTGGTACTCAAAGACTTCTTCCTTCCACTTGTCTATAAGAGAGTGCACAATCACATTAGAGGATGTATACTAGATACTTAAGATTCTTCAAAGTTGTAGCTATATGTTTCCAAGTTGAGGTCTCTAGTTCAAGAAACCTATAGTTTGTTCAAGTCCATCATTCATCCACATCAAAAAGTATATCTTAAAAAATCATACATGCATAACACTTGTATAAAGTTTGTATTTTTCTCTTGATTTATTTAGTCATTCAATGCCACTATTGTGTTTTTTTAATTTAAATTGAATTATTTATGTGTAGATGCATTAAATCCTATTATTCTAATACCATGTATACATTTAGTATGTTATCTTATGTGAATGACTTGATTCTCACTATCAATGTTCATGTACATCCTAATTACATATGGTTGATATAATATCTCATGAATGGACTCATATAACCTTAACTACTACACATTATGTTACTTAATAGGTCAAGTGAAATCAAGAGAAATATGATTGAGGAAATGTTCTCTAATTGATTTCATCTCAGTGTGTCACCTAGTTCTATACTTCTCATGTCCAACAAAATAATAATATCTAAAGTAGAATTTGCTAAAAATAGTTTTACATTTTGTAATGTTCCATTACAATAGTTAGACTTCACCCCTTTCTTTAACAATTATTACTATTCTTTTCATGGCTAACAAAGTAGCAAAATCTAAACATATATTTCATCTCTATAGAACATTCTTGACAATTCTATTCATCAATCAAATTATAATGCTAACTAAAACCCTTATCAAATTAAATTTCACCCTATCAATTTTTAAATGCATGGTGTTCGTAAAGGGAAAGATAATTAATAGTATATACTATCTTAAAGTGTTGATTCTCTACAAGAGCCATCCTATGTGGATAGAAAATTCAAACCAAGTGACACTAAAAACATGTCTATGAGTTACAGGAAGATAAGGAATGGATATAATTAAGGGAATAAATTGATGGTTGAGATTTTAGATATATTTATTTAATAAAAAATTAAAATTTATTTCATATTTAAGTGTCACTGGCTTGATGTCTATGCCTACCTTTTCAAGTTCTTTATGACCTATTACAATGCAATTTTTTTACATTTCTGATTTTTTCTTGCAATTATTTAAAAATTTTACAATAATCATTTTTCCACACCATTTTGTGCACAATAAATTTACACCATATTTGAAGTTTTATATCACATAAAAGTTAAGTAAAATACAAAATGATTAGCTTATTTTCTTTTTATATTAAATATTTGAGTAGTCCAAATTGCCTAGTATGGAGGATCAACTATCTAATTTTTATGTCCTTATGAAACAAATAAGGGAACAAAGGGAAAAAGGAACATTGCAGATGTTCCCTTTAGGCTAATTTGAGATTTTGATTGTTGTAACTTGGCTTTCCAAGGAATATTTGTTAACACAAGAAAAGGATAAGAAATGCTTCATTTACTGTCATGTTAACAAAGTTACAACTTTCCTTGTGGTGACACAATAAAATTTCTCGTAGAGTGACTTTATGTCTTTTTCCCTGTTCTTGTGAATAGTATAATTATAATTACCAAGGTTTTCAAGGTCTAATTTAAGTCACTATTTTTGAGAGGAAAATCAAATGGTGGTTTGGTTGGAAAATTTGGCTTTCCAAATCCATGAGGAGAGAAAAGAGTTTACCAAATTGCAAAATTAGTTTAAAAGACTCAACAAGATGTGGGGTTTAAACCTCATAAAAACCTTGGTAGAGAAATCAAAATGGTGGATGCTATTGAATAGGAAAATTCAAATGATTAAACATGGTGAGGAGACCCTTGTTGGATTCACATATTGCTAGATTCAACCAAGGATTATAAATGTTGATAATTTTTGGGAAACAAGTTCATTAGTTGGGATTCTAAGGAAATTTGCATCAGTAGACTTCTTATAATTTCTCATCATTCTTGTGCCAAGTCATATCCTAGGTGCTTCAAGTTAGTTTGGTGATGGTACTTAAGCTGATGGTAGGAATCAATCAAATGTGTGGGAACAACACCTTGCAAGATGCAAAATCATTCACATTTAATTTCACCCCAAATTTTTCTTATAAATACTAGCTCCTAGATAGTATTTTACATTTATCATCTCTTTTGTAGGTTTCAAGTGTGCTCTATTCTCAACATATGGCTTATTGGCCTTTGAACATATGTGTTCATGCTTATTCATAAATGGGAAGATCTATTTTATGGGCCTATATCTTCACAAAAATTGAAAATGGATTTCAAATAGGAAAATTGGGGAGGGTAAAATTTATGGTCTCTTAGTGTCACAAGTATTTGGTTTATGGATATGAAGGTTCTCCACAATGTTTAGATTTTGGAAGTATTTTTTTGTTAAGATAGAGTGTTTATTGAGGTATTTTTAATTTGAGGTTTGAGCAGATCTTCCTTTGTTAATGAATTCTTTAGGGAATGTAACTTTCGAATAACTAATTTATTTTATTAATCTAAACTAACCTATTAATGTAAGAAATCCAAAATTCTCCCCCTTATTACACTAATCTGAACAAGAGTGGATTCACCAATCCTCCTCACTTGCTCAAGAAACATCAAACTAATTACATGGATGGATCTCCTAATAGTAGAACCTAAAACCATCTACACAACATGAGTGTTCCCATCTCCCACACATAATGAGACACATTTCCTCTAAAATTCTAGATCTCCTCCAAATGTTTTTAATAACTTCTCTAGTGCTGCACATGAGATGCCCTTCTTTTGAAAGTCCACATCTCCTCTCAATGTTTATAATACCTCCTCAAGTGTTATGGAAACAAAATCTCATGTGTTGCACAAATAATCACCTACATGCCTACACATGAGACACCTTTCCTCCAAAATTTCACATCTCCTCTAATTTTCTCTAACATCTCCTCAAGTGCTTGACATGTCTTTAACCAAACCTACCCCCACCCCACCCTGCTAGCCTCCTCGCTCCTTGAAGGGACAACCATGATGCTAAGCCACCTCTTTTCTTAAGGGACACAACTACGTTAAGCCCCCTTTTTTCTAAAGGGACAAATTTCCCAAGACCCCTCTTTTTAGGGACACAAATAGGGTGTTTCTCATGCAATGAATCATCTCCAAAGGAGAAGCTAGCTTGGGATGATGGATATCCTCATGCCTCCATTCCCTCCAACCTTCCATGATCTCTTTAGTTTATAAGACACATTATCTTTATCAATATCACAATGTGATGAGTATTTGAGATCCTTGACATGGGTGTAAACAGTAGCATGAATAGGTCCATAGGTACAAGTATAAGGCTCAATGAGATTTATTTATTTATTCAAATTATATTTATATCCTTATCTAGCTTCCACTTTGTCACTTCAATCCTCAATATATAGTTGTCAAATCTAAATTCATATTCTCCTTATATCTCCAAAAATAACCCATACCAAACTAAGTTGATTATTACCAACCCTGTTCCTTATCATATAAATCACTGGGTTCTTCACAGTGTTCTTTCTTGCAAAAAAGAAGAAGAAAATATTTCTTATATAAGAAAGAAATTATACTAAACAAAAAATTCTTTTACACTTTTTGTAGGCAATTTCAATAATAAAAACAATAATTTTTATAACTCTCCTCCAAATGGTTATAGAATTTGAAAAGACCGTTCAATGTGCTTTAAAGTCAAGTTCATGTACTAGTATAGTTCTTGCATCCTTCAAAAACCTTAAAGGAGTGCTCCAAATGTGCCAACAAAGACATGTCTCTAGAGAAGGAATGTCTCAACCCAAATACCAACATAAATTCTTCAAGGCTTAGAATCTCAGAGATATGGCAAACTAAATGTCCTCAGAGTAAAAAATAGTAAATAAATTCTTATGACATTTCTACACCCACTAAGAAAGCATCGAATTATGCCATTATGTAGGCAACCAATGTTATTAATACTTACAAATTCACTATTTCAATAGATAACATTCATGTCTCATGTTTACCACCCAAATATTGCCCTCAAATTTTGATGTAGTTTAAGGAAAAAGAAAGTTAATGTAAAAAATGAAAAACTTCAAATGTCTTGCAACAACATTCAATTGCATTACCCATTTCACCCTTATGTTCTGTCTTCATATCTACCAAATATTAAGGTCATTCACTTGTAGTGTTTGAAAGTACTAATGCATTCAAACATCTATCATCTACCTACTCTTCATGTGATCATTTAGCAACTAGTGCACGTCATGCCTAGGGATAGTCATGTTGTCAGTGTCTTATACTAAGTTTCCTCATCAGACAAACACATAATTTATTTCCTATAATACCAAATGAAAATGATGAAAACAAAAAAAACTTTATTGATGGATGTTCACTTGATTCAATAGATATCTTTTACATTGATCAATATAGGATATATGCAACCATTATTTTCCTAATAAACTACCAAAACTTCTTTACTAGAATATAACTTCCCAACAACTAATTAATTTTATTGATATAAACTAACCTATTAATGTAAAAAAACCCAACAGTAAAAACCAACAAGAACCTCAAAATTTACATTAATCTTATGACCATAACTAAAATGATTAAGAATATGGAAGTTATAATATGTTTAACATTTAATATATTGGTTACATTAATGTGTTGTTAATGCCCTACTAGTCTTTTGTTTAGGCCAGCACCCTCTTGCTGCTTTTTTCTATCAAAAACATATAATATATTATATTAAACACTCAAAATATTAAAAAATATATAATAATATTATTTTAAACTTACCATATAATAATAAAAATTCATCAATAATTATTAAAATGACTACAAAAATTTGTATATAAATATTTTAAAAATGAACAAATATTAACTTTTAATTGGTTAGAATAATATATATATATATATATATATATATATATATATATATATATATATATTAGAATTAAAAAATTTAAATAAATAAATAATATATTTTCTTATATTCTTCATTTAAGAATCAAAATGTTTTAGTCAATTAAATTTTCATAAAATATATTTTCTAATTTAAAAACTAAAACATTATTAGATTGTAATTGGTTGAAATTAATATTATTTAATCACCCCATTAATCTGCATCGACATAAGGAAACAATAATAATGTATGTGAGCAAGAAAAATAAAATAAATAAATTATGTGCTTATAAATAGAAAAAATATAATTGATATTCAAAAATATAGAATTAAAAACTTTTGCATCAGATTTCTGTGTGCTATAAATCCTAGAAGTCCAGATTTTGACTAATATACAACTATTTTTGTTTTACAATGGGATCTCTATTTCCTTGTCTTCCCGATGAAAATGAATTGATATGCCTGCTTAAGGTAGACTTGACTTCTCATCACAGCCTCAGGTGTGTATGCAAAAACTGGAACACTTTATTGAAGAACCCACTCTTTTACAGAGAAAGAAAAAGATTGAATATTTCAGAGCAACGGATTTGTATGCTCGAATTAGACGGCATTTACAACAGAGTAGGTATTTATGACCCGGTGAAGAACTCATGCCAAAGCCTACCGCCCATTCCCAAAGAAATTAGGAGCATCGTTAAATGCCATTTGGTGAACCAAAAGCTGGTTGTGTTCATCGATTCACTTCCCGGCTCTGATACCAATATTTGTGTGTGGTTATATGATTTTGCTTGTTCCAAATGGCAGGAGGGGGCAAAAATGCCAAGATTTCTAAGTAGATTTGCGTCCGCAGCAGATGAGCACGGGGGACTGATTTATGTTGGTGGAGGGTTTTCTAGTGCTCACATTACTAGAGACTACACAATTCTCTACACAATGCATAGTAATTGCGTTCGTAGCGGTTCAGTTTATAACGTGGAAGAGGACAAGTGGGATTGTCATAACCCAAATTTTTACAATATTTGTCACCGTATTTTTCTAAAAGTCTTTTGTAAATAATACGTGACATCTCAACTTTAACATCCCGTAATTTGCTCCTAAAATGTAGAAACTGTGAGAGTGGTCATTAATTCAGATATCTTCCACTTCTCGCATTGATTACGAACTGTAACCTCTTCTCTATTTTCCAGCCTCTCCGGTGTATCTTCCAGGCTTTTTCTTGATAATACTTATCTTTTTATTCTTGATGGGGATGGCCCTGTTTTGGAGGTTGGAAACGTAAGATAGGAGGAAAAACTGAGAGAGTGCGCGTGCTCTTTGCAACCGAACCAAGAACACCAGGTTATCTTCTTCCTGTTTATTTTGGGTGCAATGCTGAACAATTTTAGCTCTGATGTGCTTGCTAAAAACTGTCTATTCCTTCTAAAGCTATGAGTATTGTAGATATGTCTGTGTTAAAATGATTGTTTTCCTCATATTAAAATTTATATTGTTTTGAGATTACGGCTGCTGGTATTTTAAAGACCAGAGGATTGTTTTTCTTTTCTGAGTTAAATCCTATTCCTTTTATACTTCATCCTTACCAATTTTCTAATAATAAAAATGAGATTACATCTTAAGCGGATGAGCTAATCATCTCACCTAGTTTCTTCCATAGGCTCATCGTCGTCTATTTCTTCAATTCTCATTTTCTTGACAGCCTGAGATGCATCAGATTTGACTACATTAGTAGGAATTTCTATTAAGATATCTGATTTTAACCCAGTGACTGGATTTACTAGTCCTCCATTTCTCTCCACACGGTAGGATAACCCTGACTTCCCAGGCATTGCATCTATGAATACGGTACAGTTTTCATCAATTTCTCCACTGATGAGCATTTGAGACAAATGAGTCACAACTTTCTTTTCCAGCCAACGTCTCAAGGGTCTAGCACCATAGACAGGATCACAGGCTTCTTCAAGGACAAGGTCTAAAGCTGCATCAGTGACTCCCAAAGCAACTTCTCTCTCTACAAGCCTTACTGCTACATCTCTTATCTGCAATCTGGCAACTTTTCTCAGCTCCTCATTTTTAAGAGGATCAAAAACAACTATTTCATCAAGTCTATTTAACAGCTCTGGCCTGAAGTGTTTTCTCACTTCTTGCAATACTTTCTGTCGGGCAACTTCCATGGATGTGCGTCCAGAGAGTCCTGCAAGCAAGTACTCTGCTCCAAGGTTGGATGTCATGATGATGACGGTGTTGGAGAAGTTAACTGTCCGACCATGTCCATCAGTCAATCTACCATCATCAAGCATCTGAAGCAAAGTGTTGAATACAGATACATGTGCCTAAAAAAAAATATCGAATTGGGTTGCTTTCGATTCTCTGTAGCTTTAGGATTTCTGCACTGTTCGCTCTGTACATTTTTTTGAATCTTTGGGAAAACAAGAAAACTCGCCCCATTACCAAGATGATGAGATTAGACATATATTTGTCAAGTTATATGCTTAATTTTAGCGCATCTGCAATTGGGTTTTGATGGATATGGATTAGTTCAGAGATGAACCAGTAGAAAAGCTTCTGCGGTGAAGGTCTATTTTTTTTTACATACAGATGTGTGTGAGGTGGGCAGGTGTCCTCGCCATCCCTTCTCTGTCATTTCTACAGTAGGATAATTTTTCATTATCCAAAATGTCAAATCTTAGTTCCATTACAAATAATGAGCGGTATATAAAAGTTACTGCAGATTGAAAACTTGTCTGATATGCGGCATTCAATGTGAATCTGGATATTGTAGCAGTGTTTAGATGCTTATCTTTAAGGACTAGGTGGTGAAGCCAAGGTGTGAAAAGCACCAACAAATGTCCCTCCGTGCATGGGAATTGGAGATTTAGATCATACTTTTCTTGGATTGACTTCACTTCAATGTTATTGTCACATTTCAAAATGCATTTAGGATTCTCTCGACATCTTTGTTTAGGGTTTTTGTCTTCCCAATAAGAAGATTTTGTACAAATTTCAAAAGAATTTTATATCGTTGTTCGCTAGTTTGCCTTGTAAAACCATCAAATAGAAAATGAAATATCCAGCAAATGAGTAGCAATGCCACAACATTTCAACCAAATTGAAATCTGAGTCATGGAACCCACTGTGTCAATATTGAATATTACCATTATCAATCAGCATTGTGTGTCTTTAATATAAAAGAAGGGTTATCAACACCATTGGATGATGATGGTGGGTGCTTGTGCTATAAGGCTACTATTAACTATAATTTGCTTCTAATACTTGTTTATCCATTATAGTAATGTCATTAACCGATGGTCTTTCTTTTGGATTAGCAAGGAATGTGCTTGCCAAAGAAATGTGTGATTCTTTGGCTTTAGTTTGTATGTATTTAGGACATAGTCATAGTAAATGCTTTATGAGTTTTGATAATTCTCTGACATAGGAAATTAACTGCATAGTTGTACTTCTTGAGATAACCACTGATTGTCCTAAATGAGTGGAATTCGAGAGTTGAAATGTTTTATATTATTGGTAAATGATGTTGATTAATCCTTTGATGTATAATCATACTTCAACATTATGATGTTATTGACATGTTTGGATAGTTAAGGGAATAATTTTACTTATGTTCTGTATGTATGTGGAATACACCCATGAAGCATGTTGCATTATGCATTAAGTAAGAATCTTGCTCATCATTATCCATTTTGTGAATGGAATCAGTTTTATTTAGAAATGATTTTGGAAGTGCATGATATGGTTGTTGTAATTTGAATATGGATGTATCTTGTCACACAATTTCATTACTTCAGTCAGTTTTACTTTGTTAGACTATTTCTAGCTGGGCTGGGTATCTTTCATGTTAGGAAAGATTCCGGGGAAGCATAACTGCTTCGTGGTAGGGTAGAAATGCACTCCCACAATATTCTCGGCCTCTTGTTTTCATGTGTAGTAGGTTTCTGGAGCTCCTGTCAGGAAGGTCTTCTTTCATAGCATGTTATGGTTCCTTATATCGACCATTAGTCTATTGTATTTAGATTTTCTCTCTCATGATAGTCAGTCGATGACTGATATTTTTATTTGACAAGTTAGTCAAATTTAGCTAATATCTTTAATGTTTTATGACATGTGATGTATTGGGGTGTTTTCGACAGTTGGTCGACACTCTTCTTTATTATGGACTCATGTGTCACATAATCTGTTTGACATTTTTTGGGTCGAAACTTATTTTCTTTCTTTGAATTTAAGGAAAATCATTTCTTTTTGTCATCTTGTACATTCGACATTTGACTTAGTTGATCGATTCTTTTGTCTTGTGGACATTTCCGATGTGGCACAAGTTGTTGAGAGTTTAGCCTTTACATATGGTATTAGAGCTCTGGGTTCCATACTAGGGCCTTGAGATCACTATGCTTATTTGCAATCCATAGTCGCATAAATTGAGAGTCAAGTAATGCTTGGTCTAAGAGCATAACTATGGTTCCCTAGATTGACTAGAGTGTCTTTCAATTTCAATTATCTTAATAGAAAAATGATGGGGTATTCCTTGTTTGATGGGAAAGACACTTGAGGAACAATATTTCTTATGTGTGTGAAATCTTTTGAATGTCTATGTTTGCTCTTGAATTATGAAAGTTTGAAATAGTTCTATGAGCTTGACAACTATCTACCTTGAGTGGTGTGATTGCTTTTTGTTCCATATTGCAAAATGTTGGAATATGTGAAAAATTATGAGGTATATATTGTGTGTGAGATTCTCTTAAAATTTTGATATCTATTTCACTACATTAGTGTACAAGCTAAGTAAGAATATAAAATTCTATGAGAAATTGCATAGTAAATAATGATGGTTATGCAATAAAGTTATGAGAGCTTACCAGAATTTAAGACTTGGCTTGTGATAACTATTGGAAATATGTAATTCTTGTAAGGTATATTTGCAAGTGTTATGAAAGGATTTTTAATACTATAGGCTTATGAAATTCTTGGGAAGAAGAATTCAACATATTTTTAATTGAAACATAAATTCATAGGAAATTTGTGAAAATATATTATTATAACTTACCTTGCCTGGCATGATATTTCAAAAGAAAAGAGAGAATTAACAATCCATGTGGGTTGGATTTAGTGGGTAGAGCAATCATGTTTAAGGCAATTGAATGTGCTATTACATGATGATGTAAACTTTGAGATTTATGTTCTAGAAGTATGGTCATATTCTTAAGCATACCTTGGATGCAAGGTGACATGTAGCTTTTACTCCATTCTTGTGGCTAGTATTAGTCACTCTGTAAATATGAATTTGGTTTTCAATTGATGTTTTATTTTGAAATCTAATGAATTTTGGAAGTCGTGAAGGACTAGCTTGAAATTTTAAGTTTCTCTTGTGACCACCTAGCCACTAATTTTGAGTTTTTCAATCAACTAAGATGTTGTTCACAATTACTCCTTGATTTTTCTTATGACCGTTGAGGGTCTGAACTGAAATTTGCAACTTGAAATATTATGATCTTAGGGAGGCTAGAATATGTGTTTTATGTTGCTAGTCCTATGATGTGAAGTGATGTCATCTGTCATGTTCAACGTACAACATTGACAAATTGAAAAGGAGTAGATTGTGAAGAACACACCATCCCTAATCTTGCATTCATATCTTCCTTAAATATGTTTCAACTATTATGAAATGGTCAAATTGAATTGACATCCAAAAGGTTGTGTATACTAGAAATACATTTGATGAAATAATTAATATTGGTTAGTTTTGATGCTATGAGGAGCATTGCATGGATACTCAAGAAATGATGGAATCCATAGGAAATATATCTTTTTGACATTAATATGATATTAATAACACATGCATGATTGTATTTGAGACCTTGCATGAAATTATTATGAGGTGATTGAAATGTATGTATTAGTTGATACATTTGATGAGCGACGAGTAGGTCACCATCTTTTTATGAAAGGGGATAGACTTATTTGGTTATGAAGCACTATTGGTGTTTTTGATAGAATGGTCAACACCTCCTACTTGTATGTGTATCTTTTTATTTGACTAGATGGTTCAAATTATGTGATTGCCTATGATGAATGATATTTTTTCATGATGAAGGGCATAACTCTTTTGCTTAGTTGAATGCTGTGTGATTTACATACTCTGTTTAATGTATAATTATAAGAAAGGAAATTATATGAAATGCATGAATTGCATCTTCTTTTCACTTTCTATGTATGAGAATTGGAAAGCTTACCTTCAGGTGAGGGGTGCCGAATGTGGAAAAATAGGGAAGGGTAGAAAAGAATGTTCCTCTACCTACCAGTGTTCATTCCTGGTGACAAAAGATGCTTTGGCCAAAGCTTGTTCGCATATGTTTTCATAAATATGCTGCCCATGTTCCATCTCCCTGCCACATCCATGATTAGTTCTACTTAGACATATGTGGAAAGTAGTTAGTTTCATGGTTGCACCAGATATCCCCTGCCTTTTATTTTTGGGCATTGCAGGGTTGGAAATTCTACGAGTAGGTAGAATCCCAAGGAAGTGTAAGGCTTTGTGGATAGAACGGACAAGTGTCTGAGCCACATTCCTGTCTCAAGATTTGCAGATGGACGACTGACTGTCCAATGGCATAGGAGACATGGACTTATAGAAGGACAGATGTCCAATTATAATTAAGTATCTTGTTTCATGATTGACCTTTATTGTTATGTTTTTGGATGTAATTTTTTTTAAAGATCTATGACATACATTGCTGTGCTGATTTTATATGGTGACGAATTATCATGATTTATTTGGATGCTTATGCTTAGATGAAGCACACTTGCATTACATTGATGAAAATGTGAATTCTTATTCGTAATAAGATGTAAGACTTGAAGGAATTATATTTTTTTAGAGATGAAATATAAATGCTATGATGAAATGAGTTCAAATTTTCTTTTGAAATATTGTTGTGACAAGATGGGTATGAGGGCCTAAGTTACATAAATGGAAAAATGGACCCTCTAACCTTTTCAGGTGATTTCTGAGGATGCATGAAATATTTTCTCACTCAGGGAGTACCAAGCATTAGATGGTACGTATGAATGATTTATTTACTTATAATCAAGTTAAGGTTTAGAACTTATTTGTTGAATGTTTGCAGTAATCCAAAAACTATCTTTAATCTAGAATATTTACCATTGAAAATTATCTTCCATGAAAAATTGTAATAGATTGAACTAAAAATATTATAAGTGTCTACATAGAAGTATGACAGGAATTTGATACGAAATACTCAATCCATTAATTACGTCAGTATGATGCCAAGGGATGGTAAGAAGCATAGGTACGCGTGTGCTCTTTTGTAAGTTGAAGGTATTATGCAGATTTATTTGACTAAAAGCATTAGGATGACGAAATGATATATCTTGATTATGTTGAAAATATGTATTGATGCTTTGATGTTGTTCCTATGTATCACAGATGGAATGACACATTATAATAGTGGGGGAATATTCTCGGAGAGAGGTAACTCTAACCTTGTAAAACTGAAACGTTGTAATGGAATTCACATACTCACTAGAATTTGCCTGTGATGTTTGGTTAGCTTTCTTTTATTTGGTGCTTTTTACAAATGTGTGTGTACATTGTCTATACATGTGTTTTAAAAAAAAAGTTTGAATGCTTTGAGAAATGGAGATAGAAGATAGTTACCAAAACAATTAAAAGTTGTGATATTTCACTAGAAATTGTTCTTAACTACTTTTCATGATTATATTATTCTAAGTGTTGTCAAAATATAAAGATAAGATGCATTTTAGTATTAAAGGAAATATTAAGGAGAATATTAAGTAGATTTGTGAGATTAATGTATGTTTCGATTAATGCATCAGGACGATGCATTGTCTAACAGGGGAAGGATGTCATAACCCAAATTAATACAATATTTGTCACCGTATTTTTCTAAAAGTCTTCTATAAATAATACATGACATCTCAACTTTAACATCCCGTAATTTGCTCCTAAAATTTAGAAACTGTGAGAGTGGTCATTAATTCAGATATCTTCCACTTCTTGCATTGATTACGGACTTTAACCTCTTCTCTATTTTCCAACCTCTCCGGTGTATCTTCCAGGATTTTTCTTGATAATACTTATCTTTTTATTCTTGATGGGGATGGCCCTGTTTTGGAGGTTGGAAACGTAAGATAGGAGGAAAAACTCAGAGAGTGCGCATGCTCTTTGCAACCGAACCAAGAACACTAGGTTATCTTCTTCCTGTTTATTTTGGGTGCAATGCTGAATAATTTTAGCTCTGATGTGCTTGCTAAAAATTGTCTATTCCTTCTAAAGCTATGAGTATTGTAGATATGTCTGTGTTAAAATGATTGTTTTCCTCATATTAAAATTTATATTGTTTTGAGATTACGGCTGCTGGTATTTTAAAGACCAAAGGATTGTTTTTCTTTTCTGCGTTAAATCCTATTCCTTTTATACTTCATCCTTACCAATTTTCTAATAATAAAAATGAGATTACATCTTAAGCGGATGAGCTAATCATCTCACATAGTTTCTTCCATAGGCTCATCATCGTCTATTTCTTCAATTCTCATTTTCTTGACAGCCTGAGATGCATCAGATTTGACTACATTAGTAGGAATTTCTATTAAGATATCTGATTTTAACCCAGTGACTGGATTCACTAGTCCTCCATTTCTCTCCACATGGTAGGATAACCCTGACTTCCCAGGCATTGCATCTATGAATATTGTATAGTTTTCATCAATTTCTCCACTGATGAGCATTTGAGACAAATGAGTCACAACTTTCTTTTCCAGCCAATGTCTCAAGGGTCTAGCACCATAGACAGGATCACAGGCTTCTTCAAGGACAAGGTCTAAAGCTGCATCAGTGACTCCCAAAGCAACTTCTCTCTCTGCAAGCCTTACTGCTACATCTCTCATCTGCAATCTGGCAACTTTTCTCAGCTCCTCATTTTTAAGAGGATCAAAAACAACTATTTCATCAAGTCTATTTAACAGCTCTGGCCTGAAGTGTTTTCTCACTTCTTGCAATACTTTCTGTCGGGCAACTTCCATGGATGTGCATCCAGAGAGTCATGCAAGCAAGTACTCTGCTCCAAGGTTGGATGTCATGATGATGACAGTGTTGGAGAAGTTAACTATCCGACCATGTCCATCAGTCAATCTACCATCATCAAGCATCTGAAGCAAAGTGTTGAATACAGATACATGTGCCTAAAAAAAAAATATCAAATTGGGTTGCTTTCGATTCTCTGTAGCTTTAGGATTTTTGCACTGTTCGCTCTGTACATTTTTTTGAATCTTTGGGAAAACAAGAAAACTCGCCCCATTACCAAGATGATGAGATTAAACATATATTTGTCAAGTTACATGCTTAATTTTAGCACATCTGCAATTGGGTTTTGATGGATATGGATTAGTTCAGAGATGAACCAGTAGAAAAGCTTCTACGGTGAAGGTCTATTTTTTTTTACATACAGATGTGTGTGAGGTGGGCAGGTGTCCTCGCCATCCCTTCTCTGTCATTTCTACAGTAGGATAATTTGTCATTATCCAAAATGTCAAATCTTAGTTCCATTACAAATAATGAGGGGTATATAAAAGTTACTGTAGATTGAAAACTTGTCTGATATGCGGCATTCAATGTGAATCTGGATATTGTAGCAGTGTTTAGATGCTTATCTTTAAGGACTAGGTGGTGAAGCCAAGGTGTGAAAAGCACCAACAAATGTCCCTCCATGCATGGGAATTGGAGATTTAGATCATACTTTTCTTGGATTGACTTCACTTCAATGTTATTGTCACATTTCAAAATGCATTTAGGATTCTCTCGACATCTTTGTTTAGGGTTTTTGTCTTCCCAATAAGAAGATTTTGTACAAATTTCAAAAGAATTTTATATCGTTGTTCTCTAGTTTGCCTTGTAAAACCATCAAATAGAAAATGAAATATCCAACAAATGAGTAGCAATGCCACAACATTTCAACCAAATTGAAATCTGAGTCATGGAGCTCACTGTGTTAATATTGAATATTACCATTATCAATCAGCATTGTGTGTCTTTAATATAAAAGAAGGGTTATCAACACCATTGGATGATGATGGTGGGTGCTTGTGCTATAAGGCTAATATTAACTATAATTTGCTTCTAATACTTGTTTATCCATTATAGTAATGTCATTAACCAATGGTCTTTCTTTTGGATTAGCAAGGAATGTGCTTGCCAAAGAAATGTGTGATTCTTTGGCTTTAGTTTGTATGTATTTAGGACATAGTCATACTAGATGCTTTATGAGTTTTGATAATTCTCTGACATAGGAAATTAACTGCATAGTTGTACTTCTTGAGATAACCACTGATTGTCCTAAATGAGTGGAATTCTAGAGTTGAAATGTTTTATATTATTGGTAAATGATGTTGATTAATCCTTTGATGTATAATCATACTTCAACATTATGATGTTATTGACATGTTTGGATAGTTAAGGGAATAATTTTACTTATGTTCCGTATGTATGTCGAATACACCCATGAAGCATGTTGCACTATGCATTAAGTAAGAATCTTGCTCATCATTATCCATTTTGTGAATGGAATCAATTTTATTTAGAAATGATTTTGGAAGTACATGATATGGTTGTTGTAATTTGAATATGGATGTATCTTGTCACACAATTCCATTACTTCAATCAGTTTTACTTTGTTAGACTATTTCTAGCTAGGCTGGGTATCTTTCATGTTAGGAAAGATTCCGGGGAAGCATAACTGCTTCGTGGTAGGGTGGAAACGCACTCCCACAATATTCTCACCCTCTTGTTTTCATGTGTAGTAGGTTTTTGGAGCTGCTGTTAGGAAGGTCTTCTTTCATAGCATGTTATGGTTCTTTATATCGACCGTTAGTCTATTGTATTTATATTTTCTCTCTCATGATAGTCAGTCGATGACTGATATTTTTATTTGACAAGTTAGTCAAATTTAGCTAATATCTTGTGTGTTTTATTTCATGTGATGTATTGGGGTGTTTTCGACAGTTGGTCGACACTCTTCTTTATTATGGACTCATGTGTCACATAATCTGTTCGATAGTTTTTGGGTCGAAACTTATTTTCTTTCTTTGAATTTAAGGAAAATCATTTCTTTTTGTCATCTTGTACATTCAACATTTGACTTAGTTGATTGACTCTTTTGTCTTGTGGACATTTTTGATGTGGCACAAGTTGTTGAGAGTTCAGCCTTTACAGGGATCTTCTCAACAATATGAACACAACTATGGTGTGCCTTAAGGGTTTCTTTGCTGATGGAAAGTTTTGTGTAATGGATTCTTCTCACAGCTTTTAGGTTTTTGATTCCTACACAAGAAGCTGGAAAACTGTGGAGAATAGATTTGGAGAAGGTTGGCATTGTTTTCTAACTATATTTGGGCACTTGCATTGTTTGTCTGCTTGTGGATTAAGTGAGTATGACCATAGCCAAGATAAACTGAACATTGTGGGAACTTTTTCGATGGAAAATAGCCACCAAATCATTAAAAACGCTATAATGGTTAACAATAAGATTTTTGTGAGCGAATGGGATCCCATTGAAGGTTCGGCTAGTTTTTATATGCTCACACTTCCAAGCGAGACAGGTGGAACAATCTAGAGGAGTGACATTATCAGACCACTTGGACGCCCTATACCTGTTGCCATCTTGGATTTCTGATTGTTGTCGAGATTTTTTTTTGATGGACAAGACCTGTTTTCGATATTTGATTAATAACATCTCAGTAGACACTCACATGGGCTATATATATGTTTCAAATTTATTGGTACATAGGTTATATATTTTTGAATTTATTAAATTTTATTTTTTTTTGTTTGAAGCTTTAACAGTTTTTGTGGTTATGCTTCACCTTCAGAGGCTGCTAAAAGCTTATCAAAGTAGGCTCACTTTTTATCTTAGGAAATGTTTATTGTTTTCAGCTATTAATTTATGCAGATTGTTTTAAAGTGCTCAGATAATGATTTGAGATCAAATTAGAACGAGTGAATTTTTTCCTGCTAAATGCTAATGTTATAAATTTTTGTGTTGCCAAATGCAAATAATTATATTTTTTTTATAAATGTCAGGAAAGATCATAAGGGTTTACATATAAGGGTTTACATATATTTTGGTTATAAAGGTGTTTTCTCCCAGTTATATTTTGAGATCTTCAGGTTGGCGGGGTCATGAGTGAGAAGAGCTTGTTTAGAGATATACAATACTTATGAATCCAAACTCTAGAACAAACAAATGAATTCACTAGACAGTGGTAATTGAAATGTCAAGATTATGTATTTTTATTTGAATAAGGAGCTGTAGAAAATGGGAAGAGTTATACAGAAATTTACAATAGGCTAAAATGATAGAAATTTAAGAACAGAGCATAGACCAGCATTGAACACAATATGATCTAAAACCATAAGATGAAAACAGAGGAGCAGCAGAAAATAGATAAACATGTAGAGACCAAAAACCATATTTGATATATAAAAATATAACATAAACATTACAAAATACTGAGCTGCTTCTCATATAATACGAAGCAAGACATTAAGCTACTTACAGCTCTATGAGCTAGACTCTGCTAGGAGAAAGAGAGTAATTGCCAAAATGTAGTCTTCCAATATAAATAGGAAGCATTAACATAATCCAGAAAGTGCGAGAACAATCTAGATGGAGAATGATAGGTTGGAGGAGTTATTACACAATCAATCAAAAATCTACCTCAATCTTTAATCCCTACATACGGAGGATTATGTGACAGGGGTAGTTGAGATTACAATCTCCAACACTCCCCCTTAATCTCAACTACCATTTTCAATTTGTTTCTCCACTTCTTTCCTTTATACATCAATATCTTGAACCTTCAAGTTCTAAGGATTAAACCTAGGAAATCCCATATTGCTATTGGGATGCTCTGCCCATGAGCTCTGGCATTTTTTATTACTAGTCCATTGTTGGTTTAGGTGCCAAACACTTGTATTTTCTTAGCACCTCCCATAAAGTCACACTGCGGGTGCTCAGGAATCCTATTGGGCTCTGCTAGCCCTCAAACATTACTTACACAAATATAGAATGCTGTGGCATTCAATCATATTGATACTTTTCCATAGATAGCTTCACTTTAACATTTCACAATTTCAGAAACCTATCCTCCTCTCAACCTTTGATCTTTAGACTTTAAAACTGCTCTCCCACACAATTTTTTTTACTCTCACTCAACCTAGACATACCCATACAAAATTCTCAAATTCTCTCCATTCTATAGAGACATTATCAAAAAGGACAACATCTCTCCTACTACAACAGTACTGACTCCTCTCAACTTTATTCGCAAACATCAGCTCTACTATCTTCTAGTCACTTCCTCCTAGAAAAGCCTCCTCACACAAGCACAAGAACCACCACTCCTTTACACCAAATTAACCTCCTCTTTGCTGGTAGCTGAAATAAGCCATTCTGTAGATAGAATGATCCAAGTTAGCAACATTAAAACCTCTGCAACCTTGGACTACTTCGGCTTCAGTCCTTCCTCAGCATTGCTTAAAATCTACCTTTAACTTGGATGAATGGGCGATCAGATCTGCAACCTCTATGTCTTCTTTGTTAACTGCGATTGGACAGCGATCCTTTTTTTTTTCCCTTGTAAAATGCCTTTACAACTTCTTATTTCAGTGACTTCTTTTACAAACTAACCATGCATGCTGCAGCTTCTTTCTTCCACATATTTCTTCTACATATCTCTCTCTAAGACAACAATTCCTTTATAAAATATGGGTTTCAAACAATACAACATGGCTTTGACCTCATCCCACATATTACAAACTATAAATCTTATAGAATATGGCTGACACAGTAAGGAGCTGATACTCAGATCGATAACAACCCACACAACTAAGATTCAATCACATAGTTGACATTACATAGCCACCACCTACAAATGCATAGCCCAAGATTTGCAATGGGTTCTGATAAACAGAGTCTAAATAGATTCAACTAGATCTCACACAAACTTGGCTCTTGCAAACAAAATCACATGATCTCACAATCTCACCAAGCTCTGACAAACTATTCTCCCAGAATTCAACCTTAACCTGCTCTGATACCATGAAGATTCTTTGATCATTTTGACTTACCTCCATGCCAAGAAAGTATCTCATGATGCCCACATTAGTCATATCAAATTCCTTTTTCATGGCTGCCTTAAATGTGTTAGTTTCCATATCTCCTATGAATATCAAATCATCTACATATAAACAGACTATCAAAATTTATCCTTCATCATTCACTTTGATGTACAAGGTAGGTTCATTCCCACATTTACTAAAACCATTAGTTACAAAATAGGAATCTATTATGTTGTACCATGCTCTAGGAGCTTGTTTTAAACCATATAATGCCTTTTTCAATCTGCACACTTTATGTTCTTCTCCCAGAATTTCATATTCAGGTGGCTGACTTACATACACCTCTTCTTCCAAAATTCCATTTAAGAATGCTGATTTGACATCCATTTGATAAAATTTCCATTTTTTTTGGGCTACAATAGATAGGACCATTCTTATTGTATCCATTCTTGCCATGGGTGCAAATGTTTCATTGAAATCTATACCTGGTTTTTTTGTAAAGCCTTTTGCCACTAGTCTTGCCTTGTGCTTTGCAACTTTTCCATCAACATCATACTTTGTCTTATAAATCCACTTGACTCCAATTACGTCCTTTCCTTTAGGAAGCTCAACTAGATCCCATGTTTCATTCTTTTCTATTGACTGAATTTCTTCATCCATGGCTGTAATCCATTTGTCCTCTTTTATAGCTTCTTCAAAATAGATTGGGTCAGCTTGTGTTAACAATGCAAAATCACAACAAAAATCAACATTTTCATCTTCTTGAGTTTCTTCATAAATCTCTCTAAGGCTTCTTGTCTTCTTTGATGTGTTTATGGACCTAGACCTTAAAGATGCAATTGTAGGATCAGAAGATTCGTTGCTGTTATTATTTGTTGGGGTAGTGGGATTTGGAGTGCTTGGAGCTCTTGAAGGTGTTCTAGGTGCATTTGCTTGTGTAGGAGGATTTGCAGCCTGAATTTCATCCTCTTCATTCTCTTATAGGACACTAGGTGTGCTTGAACTTATTTTGTCTATGCTGCCATCCCATGCCTCTTCTTCAACAAATTCAACATCACGGCTTATTATCAGCTTCTTAGTAACAGGATTGTACAACTTATATGCCTTTGAGTGTTCACTATATCCCACAAATATACACTTCTCTCCTTTGGCATCTAATTTCCTTCTCAACTCTTGAGGTGCCAATGAGTATGCCATACATCCAAAAACTCTTAAATGTGATATGTTATGTTTTCTCTTACTCCAAGCTTCTTCTGGTGTTTTATTTATCACAGCTTTTGTTGGACACCTATTCAAAATATAGACTGAACATGCAACAGCTTCAGCCAAATATTTATTTGGTAAATGTTTTGCCTTTATCATGCTATGTGCCATTTCCATGACTGTTCTATTCTTTCTCTTAGCTACCCCATTTTGTTGAGGTGTGTACCTTACTGTAAACTGTTTATGTATGCCATTTTCTTTGCAAAAATTCTAAAATTTAGTTGAGAGATACTCTCCACCTTGATCAGTTCTCAATGTTTTGATAGGATATCCACTTTCTTTTTCAACTTTTGCCTTGAACTCCTTGAAAACAGCCAATGTATCAGATTTATACTTCAAGAAATAAACCCATGCCTTTCTGTTGAAATCATCAATGAATGTTATGAAATAAAGTTTTCCACTAATGGAAGGTGTTTGCATAGGTCCACAAATGTCTGAATGAACTATCTCTAATGGTTGTCTTGCTCTATATGACTCCCCAACTGGAAATGACTTCCTATGTTGTTTTTCCAATATGCAACTTTCACATGTGGTTTTAAGTGGCTCAATTTGTGGCAACCCATATACCATTTTCTTCTTGTATAACAGTTGTAATCCTTTGAATTTTAAATGCCATAGACAAGATTCATTTTTATATGAAGCTTTAAAAGCTGTTTTAGCAACCTTTTGCAAACCTTGAGGCTCTATCATTAATCCACTTTGAATTCTTAGTGGGAACATCCTATTATTTGTCATTTCTACTCTTGCAATCAACCTATTGCTTGGTTTCTTGTCTAGGATCACACATTCACCATTCTCAAAGTGTACTCTATAACCCTTTTGCACTAATTGCCCAATGCTTATAAGGTTGTGTTGTAATCCAGGAACATAGTAAACATCTGAAATTTGTTTATCTTTGCCTTGTTTTGTTTTTATGTTGATTGACCCTTTGCCCATGACTGAAACTTTTTTATCATTGCCCAATTTAACTTCTAATTTTACTGAATTATCCATTGTTGAAAACATTTCCTTTTTACAACTCATATGGTTACTACACCCACTATCTAAGAACCACAGTTCTTTAGAAGTTTCTTGTGCTACATTGCATGCTATGAATATTGTGTCATGTTCACTAGTGTTTGACTGATTTTCATTTGTAAAATGTGCCTTTTGCTTGTTCAAATCATATTTCTTTTTCCTACATTCTGATGCATAATGCCCAAATTTGCTACAGTAGTGACATTGGATGTTAGATTTGTCATACCTTTCTCCTTGATGATAGCTTTGAGAGGGACTACTCCCCCTTCCTCTTGTTGATGTAGAATGGGCATTTGGGCTTGATGGTGGTCTTATACTTTCAAATTGTGTGTTTTCTCTTCCTCCCCTTGATGAGAAACATCCTCTACCTCTACTATTGTTTGATCTCCCTCTTGACTTGCCAAATGAGAGCTAAGTCTTGAATGCATTTTCAAATGATGATGACCCAGTTCGGTTCAGTCTTTGCTCATGGACTAGAAGTGACCCCATTAAATCATCTACTTATAATATTGAAAGATCTTTGGCCTCTTGAATAGAAATTACTACAACGTCAAATTTAGCAGGAAGACTTCTAAGTATTTTTTCCACAATCTTTTGATCTTCAATAGTGTCTCTATAGGTCCTTAACTGATTTACTACTAACATTGCACGAGTGAAGAAAGCATCTATAGAATTTGAGTCTTTCATTTGTAAATTCTTAAAATCCCTTCTAAGTATCTGCAATTTTGTCATTATTACCTTGCCTATGCCTTGGTATGCTATTTGCAAACTATCCCATGCTTGTTTTGATCTTGTGGCAGCTGCAACCTTTGGAAAGATTGATTCTTCCATTGCTTGATGAATGAAAAATAGTGCCTTTGCATCCTTCTTATTTTCCTTCAATAAATCTTTATCTGCTTGTGAAAGGGCCTGATATGCTTGCTAGTCTGGTGGTTCAGGAAACCCATTCTCCACTAAATCCCAAACATCTTGTGAACGAAAAAAGTTTCTTCATTTTTATGCTCCAATAGTCATAGTTTTTGCCATTAAAAATTGGAATCTGGGGCTAAGAAATACTCCCACTGGTTTCTGCCATGGTTTACCAATAACACTTTCTCCTTATTTGTAAAAAAAAACCCCTTTTCTTTCTTTTCTCTGACTTGCTCTTTGCCCACAATGAAATCTTCCAAGAAAACACTACCCAGATCCTTTTGAGCTTCAATCTCTAGCAGACCTTTTCTTCAATAACAACTTGCTCTAATACCATGACAGAAATTTAAGAATAGAGCATAGACCAGCATTGAACACAATATGATCTAAAACCATAAGATGAAAATAGAGGAGCAACAGAAAATAGATAAACATGGAGAGACCAAAAACCATATTTGATATATAAAAATATAACATAAACATTACAAAATACTAAGCTATTGCTCATACAATACAGAGCAAGACATTAAGCTACTTATAGCTCTATGACCTAGACTCTGCTAGGAGAAAGAGAGTAATTGCCAAAATGCAGTCTTCCAATATAAATAGGAAGCATTAACATAATCCAGAAAGTGTGAGAATAATCTAGATGGATAGTGATAGGTTGGAGGAGTTATTACACAATCAATCAAAAATCTGCCTCAATCTTTAATCCCTCCATATGGAGGATTATGTGACAGGGGTAGTTGAGATTACAATCTCCAACATAAAATCTGTCTTAAGAAAGAGAACATAAATTACAATTAAGAACAGACTTAAAGCACTTGATTAGGGACTTCACTTCTGAAAATGATCGATCTCATGATTGTGATGAAATAGATGATTAATTTTTTAAATTAGTAATAATGAAACTGCTAAGTTTTTGGCTAGGGAGAGTAGGAATGATGAGCAGCTTACATGCTTGCAAGGTAGAATGTGCACCAATGGTGCCAACAGCATTGTACACTCAACAAGGGGAAAAAAAAACCTAATCAGGACTCCATGATCATGTGGGAGGTAACCAAAAAATCATTTTGCAATCTTATATAATAGTAGTTTTGTTTTGCTGGTCTCAGTTCCACTTCTATCTATGCATTTAAGCAGAACAATTCAAGCTTAGAGAAGATGAATTTTTGTTAATGCCATAGGGATCAATACGGTTTAAGATGAATTATTCGAGGAATGAAAATATGTGGATATTTAATTTCAAAAATTCATTAATGAAAAAAAAGATTTGTTGCTTTTTTCAATGTTCTATTGATGGTAAAATAGTTGTTACCTCAGTTTCCTTTGTCTGACCGGCCAATTTTATCAGATCTGCTTGACATTCAACAAATTGACCTGAAACAAATGATAGTTAATTCACATTTGTTTTCAATTGCCCTATAGGTGAGTTGTAGAAAAATCTTATGTTCTTACTCACAATGATGGAGGAGCTTGACGACCCAAATGAGCACAGATAAATAAACTTTAAACTTATAAATGTGGAAATCTGATAAAATTAATTGACCCAAATGAATGTTAATTGTCCCGTGGAAAATTATTTCCCTTCTTATTTGCTGAAAGATGGATTTGGCGATTGAATCAAATATTTAATCCCTGTCGTTGGATATCTCTGTAAGCTTCCTTATCTTAAATTACTCTAGTTTCTCTGCAACTGGTTGTTATTCCTGTAGATTTCTAATTCTCAGAAAAGAGCAAATGGTAGGAATCTAGGTTTGTAGTTTATAGGGAAAAGGAAATGACAGGAGGGCTGCACAATCAAATGCTGACCTACCTGGCATCTCTTGGCCATTTTCTTTGTCAAATACCCATCTCACTTCTTTATCAATTTTTTATTTTTTTTTGGTTAGTCTAGATTTTTTTTTTTATCAATAAAGGCCAAAGCCAGAGTTTTGTATTAAGATAAACAACAGTAAAATGTACATGAAAATATTAAAGTATCTAAGAAACTAACTACCATTACAACTAGTCCAATGTTTGCAGATGGAAATCAAAGAGCAACATAGCTCTACCACTAATATAAATAATAGTATATGATTCTATCAAAGTCCAGCAGTTTCAAATTCTAAAAACAAAATATCAAAACTCAGAGGAACCTGTGAGACAACACCCCAAAGCTACAGAAAAGGAGATGTTGTATCATTCTCAGAGGTCTTAGAGCTCCATTCTACCATGTCCTCTGCATCTGGGTCTTCTTCATTAACTTCACTTTTGATTTCCTCCTCATCCTCATCCATTTCCTCTTCATCAACCTCTTCCTGCTCTGCATTCTCTTCCTCATTATCTTCTCCCTTGGATGGTTCATCTTCCTCATGAGAGGACATTTTGGTACCTTCTGAATCATCCTCCTCATTGTCTGAAGAATGAGGACTCCCCAACCCATCCATCTGGGCATCATATTTGAAGCTATATATCCAGTCAATATCCTCATTAGAATCATCATGAAAAGGGGAAGCTAATGTTGGCGCACATGGATGCCAGTAGGGCATCTTTAATCTTCCTTGTCCTATCATTGACCTTCCCCATCTACTATGGCCTGCTCTTTATGCCTTGTTGCATGATTGCAAGGCATCCTTTCCTTCCTTGAGATCATGTGACCAGTCCTTGCTATTATTGCATATGCCTTGTCGCATGATCGCAAGGCATCCCTTCTACTCTTGTGATCATGCGACTAGATTCGCACCCCCACCTGCAGCGTTTAATTCAGCTTTATTTTATAATAGACTTCTAGGAGAGTACTACAAATCAATGGAAATCTATGTTAATCCATCCTTTTAGCCACCTGCAACATGCCTCGAGCACAAAACTAGACTTCACCGAGTAGAAAAACATCATGCAATCAACCATAGAGACCCCCAGAGTAGTCTGCAACAACTGGTGCCACCAACCAAATCAAATCCAACTGAAGAAATAATTAAAACCAGTCCTTTTTGGTGAAAAACCCTCTCAGGAAATTCAAATTTGAAAAAAAATGGTCACTTGATGACACCAGACACATGTCAATGACTAGTAATCAAAATTAGGTCAACTTTACACCTCTGTCATTAGATCCTTACTTTCCTAGGCTCAGCAACTTAACCATTTATCTTTAGTTGCGCAATCACGCGGTCATCTACTTAACTACCCCAGGAATCCTGGTTTACATTTTATATTAGTCACATGATCGCAAGGCACTTTATTAACCCTTGCGATCATGCGACTGCAGTCTCTCAGCCATGGTCAACAGTCACAAAACCCCTTTGAAAGGTCCTTGATCACATTAGTAGCCAGCAACCAATCACAATCTAGCACCTTAGTATCATTGGCACCATGGATCCACCTCACAACTCTGTAATCGTGACATTCTCTTAATAGTTGTCACATGATCGCATAGCCAGGAAAAGGGCTATGTGAACATGCGACACACTGCCACATCACCCCTTTACCTTGCCGCATAACCATCACCACTGTGAGCTTGACACAAGGGGTTTGTCACATGATCGCATAGCCTAAAAATGGCTCATGAGATCATGTGACAGACCGTGAACCCGTTAGAAAATAGGTCCCACTGATAACTAGCACATCGAGAACATCCCTGTCACCACTCGCAGCCAATGAAGAGTGCACATGTCACAAAAAAATTGACAACAGACCCACCTTAATCCTTCGTGCCCAGATCCTAGATCAATGGATGTCGCATGATCTCATGACATGAGAATTTTCCTTACGCTTATACGCCATCTGTAGATTAAAAGGTTTTGAAGACCCAAGGCCCACGTCACATAGCAACCAATTAAAAAATAACACATCAGCACTAATCTGACACCAGTCCATGTGTACCACCATTTAGAAGCAGGGCCCACCAATACGAGATTGCCTGACAAAGGCAAACTCACAGTCATGAGAAGGAAAGGAATATTCTTCTTTTATTTGGAGATTAAGCGACTAACAGGACATGAAAAACTGGGCCCCACAAGACAGGTGGCAATCGGTCGCAACTTTGTGACGAGTAAATATCTCACAACTTTTCCATGAGAACATGCAACAACCACTAATTCTAACTAAACCTTAACCACACCAAACAACCAAGAAGAATTGGGTCCCACCAACTGGTCGTAGTTGCATAGATAGGGAATGCCGACACACAAGGTAGAAGTGCGAGATTGAAAACATCCAGGGTTTTCACATTAACACAAAGGTAACAGAGAAATGTGAAAACATCAAGGGTTTTATGCTTAGATAGTTTTTGGAACCCTGCGACATGAAAGAATTATTTCTAGCAAACCTTGAAACATGAATATCTCCCTGGTTTCAACACTTTATGTTATGCGCTCTTAACCTGACCTTGGAAACATAAAGAACTATTTTATACTAAGAGCGCAAACCATGAAACTTCATAAATCCAGCTCACCAATGAAAACTATGTTAGAACTAGGGCAAAGCAATTCACTTGGGTTTTCTACATATTAGGAGGTGCGATCTAAACTGGAGCATGGTGATATCAAGAACAATGAGTGGCTGAGGGTGCAAGCAATGAAACCATGTTGTTCTGTTTCTTCCACCATCAGCTAATCCAACTCCTATCTACGAAGTGATCCATTTTGAAGCTATACTCTACACATTAACTTTGGTGGATTTGACTAGGGAGCCAACCATTGGAGATTGATCTAATGTGTATTCCATCTGTTGCTTGATTTGCTAGCTCATCCACTTTTCCATTGCCTTTGTGGTAGATGTGATTAGTCGTTGAAGATTTAAATTTTGAAATCAGGCTTAATATGTTTTCTAAATAGGATTGAAGTTTCCAATTTGAAATGGACCCTATCCTTATTGCATTTATAATAATCATTGAATCTCCTTCTATTTCAATTCTATTAAGATTAAGTTCTCTAGCTAGAACCAACCGTGATAAAGAGCTTTTATTTCTGCTACATTGTTAGTGTCCAGGTTTAATGGCTGGGCTAATTGAGCAATAATTTGTCCATCTGCTAAATGAATAATACAACCCACCCCAGAAGGACCTAGATTTCCACTTGATGCCCCGTCAAAATTTAATTTAACACAGCCCAGAGAAGGAGATTTCCAGACACATGTCAATCTGTGGAAAGATCTACTCTTGCTGCCTCTACCAATAATGGTAGGCATTTTCAATCCATGCTAGCTTTTTAACATCCTATCATCCTAACTGGTGTAAAATTTATGAATGGTTGAGAATGTCTAACTCTTGGAATTCATGATCTCCACTATAGCTACCTCAATTCTATTCAATAGCTGATTCATGTTCAATGCTTTCTCTTGGAATAATCTCTTATTCCTTTCCTTCCATAATTCCCATAGAAGTATTGATGGGGATATGATCCAAAGGTTTCCACATAAGCTTTCTTTAAAGAGAGATGGCCAAGCAATAAGGTGTGATCACAGATCTTGTGGAGAAGCAACTATCCAATTCAGTTTTGAGTGTAACCAATCCCAACATTCCACTAAAAAATTGACAAGAGAATAATAAATGATTGATATTCTCTTCATGATTATGGCATAGTATGCATCTAGATGGCCCAAAGAACCCCATTTTTGTGAATTTCTCTGTAGTCAGAATACGGTCCTGAAAAGCTGCCCAAAGGAATGTGCCAGCTTTAGGCAAAAACATTTTGTTCCAACAAAGGTGAATGGGGATCGAGGAAGAACCCCATTTTTGTGAATTTCTCCGCAGTCAGAATACGGTCCTAGAAAGCTGCCCAAAGGAATGTGCCAGTCTAGAATTTGACATAGATTGGTTAATGTAGATTTTATTAGAATTTTATCTTACTAAATTCATACTTATCCCTACCAAAAAAAATAAAATCTAAATATTAACAAACTATATAATTGAATTCCTTTTATCATCCAATGTTAATGTGAAACAGTTTCTTAAATAAATAAAAATTGTTTACATAAATTATAGGTTACTTTACATTTTCTCACTCATTCTAATTTGGATAATTAATCAAGCTATCTGATTTCAACATTAAATGTGGTTAATGTAAGTAGCCAAATAATTATAATGAAGGATATAGAACAAAAGAAGACATCTTTGATTTTATTTAAAAAATAAAGTATTATGTTTAACATAGATTTAGAATAACTAAAAATTGAAATATAAATTAATTGTAAAGAATTAAAACATAGTTAAAACTTTAGAAGCTGTTACTATTAGAATTTCCATTTACAAAAACTTTTCCATTTTGACAATAAAGATATATAAAATATCTTAGAAATAAGAATAATCAGTAACTAAGAAAATCCTTGCCCTCCTCAAGAATATTTTGCAATTTCAACTATCTACTTTGAAAATTGTTGATAAATTCATGAGCATTAATACACATTGAAACCTCAAAAATTTCTTCTTCACTTGCATTATTATGCTCATTGCCATATAATATGTTGCCTTTGATGGAGGTTTCAAAAAGTACTAGCTCTTGTAAAATAATCCCAATCTAAAACCATCCTGACCAGTCTTCACATCCATCTCATATTCATTATTGTTATCTTAGTTCTATTAGTCAAAATTATGCCACTGTTAGGTTCATTAAAACTTAGTACCAAAGACATTTCATAGCATTGATGATTTTTCTGAGTAAGAGGAGCCTATCACGAATGCTTCCCAGATTCTAGATTCTATTGAGAGAACAATTTTCTTGAGATAAATGTATAATTGGATCTACATGGTTTATGAAAAATAAAATTTTGGAACTCAATTTTTTTCCCTTAAGTAGAGTTGCAGTGCTTTAACACTAGGGGGAGGGTTGATTTTACCTTTCGATTATTGAGTTAGAGAAAGCTAGAGTCAGTACTATGAGGGATTTTGTGAGAAAATATGGTGTTGAATCCCCAAGAATAGGAAGACTTTCAAAAAAGTGGAGAAGGGTGCTAAGTTTTATTTCACTAGAGACTTAATGCATTTCCAGAGAATAGGGACCCTAGGAAACGTGAAAGATAATTCCTATTTTGCAAGCCATAACAAAATGTTTTTTAAGCAGCTCTATCCAGAAGCTTCTTAAAATATGAACCAAAAAAAAATGCTTTTTAAAATACCTTAGGGATGTTGTCTTTTGCATAGTAGGATGTCATAGTCCTTATGCTTCCAATTTCTTCATATGCTATGTTGTAGGCTTTCTCATGGAGTTCTATTAGATCTCTACTCAAGTCTTGCTTTACAAATTTTTTCTATATAGAAAAAGAGAAAACTATTAAACTTGCAAGCATTTATAATGGAAGAGATTGGGTTCATAATTTAATTGCTAGCTTGATTTTGATTGTGACCAAAGCCATGTGCCATTTGAGAAAATGCAATTATTAAGGTCGTTATAGTTCATGTAAGGCACATGAACAATAAAGGAATGTAGTCACTAATGGTATTTTACTGGAACAAAATTTGTTAATATGTTTACTGAGATTAAAGAGCTTCCATTCTCCTCTTGATCAAACCATTTTACTTCATTGTTCAAGAAAATAAAAAATCTTGAGGTCTATTTCTTATGAGAATACTCCAAATTCATAAAATAAAATTTGGGAGTTAATGGATTTGATGAGGTTCTTTTCTAACATGGCCTTACCTCCGGTTTAAGTCTATTTGCATAATAAACATGTGACATGAATTTAAACCTTGTGATGTCATTTATATTGAGCCATATCTATTTTATATTTAATAAGAGTACATGTGAAGCAGTTGAAAAATATACCTTTGAATGGATCCTATACTTTTTTAACTTGATATTATTTATCCAAAATTATTTAACTTTAAAATTCTACACAACATGAGTGTTCCCACCTCCCATGCATAATGAGACACATTTCCTCTAAAATGCCACATCTCCTCCAAGTGTGTTTAATACCTCCTCCAGTACTACACATGAGATGCCCTTCCTCTGAAAGTCCACATCTCCTCTGAGTGTGTGTAACACCTCCTCAAGTGTTATGGAAATAAACTCTCTTGTGTTGTAAAAATCATCACCTACATCCCACCCTCCAGCCCCCTGCCCCACCCACCACCTCCCCTTTCTCTTTGAAGGGACAACCATGATGTTAAGCCCCCTCTTTTCTTAAGGGAAACAACTATGTTATGCCCCTTTTTTCTAAAGGGAAAAATTTTCCAAGCCCCCCTTTTTTAGGGAGACAAATAGGGTGTTTCTCATGAAATGAATCATCCTCAAAGGAGAAGGTAGCTTGGGATGATGGATATCCTCATGCCTATGTTTCTTCCAACCTTCCATGATCTCTTTAGTTTATAAGGCACATTATCTTTATCAATATTGCAATGTGATGAGTATTTGAGATCCTTGGCATGGGTGTAAACTGTAGCATGAATAGGTCCATAGGTACAAGCATAAGGCTTCACATGGATTTTATTTATTTATTCAATGTATATTTATATCCTTATGTAGCTTCCACTTTGTCACTTCAATCCTCAATTGATGATTGTAAAAGTTAAATTCATATTCCCCTTATATTTCATAAAATAAATTGATACCAAACTAAGTTGACTATTATAAACCTTGTTCCTTATCATATAAATCAATGGGTTATTCACAATGTTCTTTCCTGCAAAGAGTAAATAGATTACTTATATAAGAGAGAAATTCTACTAAGTAAAAAATGCTTTTACACTTTTTGTAGGCAATTTCAATGATAAAAAACAAATTTTCAAAACTCTCCTCCAAAGAATGGTGGTTATAGAATTTGGAAAGAACGTTCAATGTTCTTTAAAATCAATTTTATGCACTAGTATAGATCTCACATCCTTCAAAAACCTAAAAGGAGTGCTCTAAATGTGTCAGCAAAGACATGTGTCCAAAGAAAGTATGTCTTAACCCAAATACCAACATAATTTCATCAAGGCTTAGAATCTCAGAGATATGGAAAACTAAGTGTCCTCAAAGTAAACAAAAATAAATAAATACTTGTGGACTTTCTAAACCCACTAAGAAAGCATCAAATTATGAGATTATGCATGAAACTAATGTTATTAATACTTGCAAATTCACTATTTCAATAGATAACGTTAGTGTCTCATGTTTACCACCTAAATATTGCCCTTAAATTTTGATGAAGTTTTAGGAAAAATAAAGTTAATGTAAAAAATGAAAAACTTCAAATGTCTTGCAACAACATTTAACTGCATTACCCATTTCACTAGATCTCCATGCTTGTGTATTGGTGAATTAGAAATTACGTCTATAAAGGAAGCTGTAAACTTCTCCACATGACCTTCCTATAAAACTTAATTTACTTGTCCCTATGTTCTATCGGTTTATCTACCAAATATGAGGGTCATTCTCTTGTAGTGTTTGAAAGCACTAGTACATTCAAACAGTTATCTTCTATGCACTCTCCATGTGATCATTTAGCAACTAGTGTGTATCATGCCTAGGGATAGTCTTTCAAATGTAATATCTAACCAAACAATTAATAGAGCTAGAAAACCAACTATGGAATTGGAAAACACATAAGAAGAATACAAAATTTATAGTCATGGTGTGAGTGTCTTATATTAAGTCTCCTCATTATAGACACAGATAATTAATTTCCTATAATACCAAATGAAAATGATGAAAATAAAAAAATGTATATTGATCGATGTTCATTTGATTCAATGGATATATTTTACATTGATCAATATAGGCTATATGAACTCATTATTTGCCTAATAAACTACTAAAACTTCTTTACTAGAATATAACTTCCCAACAAATAATTTATTCTATTGATCTAAACTAACCTATTAATGTAAAAAAAACCAACAGACTGCATAAGTGCTTCAAAACCAACAAGACCCTTGAAATTCACATTGATCTTATGGCCTATAGCTAATATGGTCAAGAATAGGGAAGTTATAATATGTTTAACATATAATATATGATATTAAATATTCAAAATATTAAAATAGAATACATTATATTTGATACTGAGTTGAAGTTTTGGGGCTAGCTCTGAATTTTTTTGGTGAACACGTGTCCTCCTCCATTGCCAGGTGGGTTTTCTCGTATTTAATATTTGCATTTATTTTGTATGTCTCCTCAATCCCATCTCTTCCCTTTGACAGAGGCCATACCCTAAGCCTCACCTTCCACTAGGGCTCCCATGGAGCCTATCTTGATGGGCGTCTTTAATAAACTTAATGATGCTCATTCCTCACCATCTTCGCATAAATCCTTCTCTGAAGCTGTCACAAACTCCTACAGTGCCATTGGCACTGGTGAAAAATTCAAATTCTCTGCTACGAATGGATCTCATGAATCTGGTAAGGTCCTTAGGAATACCTTGACTTCTTTCTTGATTTCTCTAAATTCTAAAATGGCTAATGAAATTGCTAAAGAAAAAAGTAGGTTAAGAGATTCTACCATTTTCTTTGTGGCAGTTGAAATTGATAAAAGACCCACTCAAAATTTTTTGGATGATTGGTTTCATAATTACTGGAACTAGAAATTAGGGTTCCACATTTCAATTTGTAGACAAATTCAATTGGGGTTGTTTGTTATCTTTTTCACTAACCCTTAATCACAGCAAGCCATCTTCAAGAGGCAATATTGTATATAGGAACCACCTCCTTTCACTCCCTTTCCTAGACACTAGAAGCTATTCATGAAGAGGTTCTTGCCCTATCTGCCCCACACTAGATTTTTGTGAAACAAATACCTCCCTTTCTATGGTGATTTCTCCCCCATCTACTTGAGCCTTTGGGTAAGGTCATTATAATGGACGATACCACTAGGCTCATCCCTCACATGAATGCTAGGGCTTTGGTCTCTTTGAAACTTGGCATGGAGATCCTTGCCGTTCTAGACATCAACATTTTAGATGACTCCAAATCCTACCATATTGAGATTATGGGCAGCCAAAATGTGTGTTTCCTATGCATAAAAGAATGGCATTTAAGAAAATATTGCCCCACTATTAAGCATAATTCCTCTGTGAAACCGCTACCCTCCTCTTCCTCCCCTGTCTCAAATATTCCTATGCAAGAACCTCCTTTGACCACTCCTTCACCTCTAGCCAAGTCTTAAATAGTTACCTCCATCGCTACTCCATCCTCCTCAGTTCTTAACACCCAATCCCCTATGGTATCTTCCCAAGGTTTATTTCCTAAAGCGGACTCAATTCAACTTGATGGCTTTCAAACAATTAAATTAATAAAAACCAGAGAAGGAAAAGAAATCTATAAGATAATCACCCTACTATTCATTTCTAGCCCTCTACCTCCTCTCTTCCTTCTCCTTTGATTTCCATTGAAATTATTCCTATCCATGAATCCTCCATTTATTCTCCCCTGCAAAATTCAATAGGTGGAAATTTAGATATTAAGAAGACTCACAACCTCCCACCAAATTTTTTTAAAGAGTTAGATGATAACTACACTCTCGAGGTCATCCACACCAACTCTAGCCATGAGCAGATCTCCATTCCCACCAATAGAACCCTCTTTGTTTATAACTCCAGAGAAGCCCCCAACTCGACCTTTGATATGGAGGTCATGATTCCACCAGCATCTAACGATGAAGATCCTGATGGAAAAAATTACTTCCCCTAGTCTAAAAGAAGAGGACAACCCCTGGTTTTGAAGAATAAGAACATTTCAATGAAAAAAATTGCCAACATCGCATCTACTTCTACTACTCTTACGTGTGGGTCCATGAACCCTAAGTGCTCCCCCTCTCCTCTAGTTTCCTTATGAACTGTATTTCATGGAACATTACTTGGGTCTTGAATCCCCAGATAGGAAGTATATTATTAAGTGATATTTAGATTCTCTGAATTCCATGGTGTATCATCTTAAAATGGAAGCACTTCCATGAAAAGATAATTTAGCCCTCTAATTAAGTGGTTTCAGGTCATGTTAAGTGCCTTGATCAGGTCTTTTCATGTATTTAGCTTTCTCCCCACTTTCCACTTCTTTCGGGCACTTGATTTCTTCATTCTAGGTGAAATTAGGGTTAGGATCTTGAGGATTCTCCTTAGTTTCCCTCTTCCATACCTCTATTTTCTAGGTAGGATTTAGAAATAGGTCCTCCTAGCTTTCATCATAATCATCATAGGATTTTATGTCTATCACTGACATTTTTTCCTGATCTGATTTCATTTCTAGGTTTTTGGGCATCCCGAGGACCTCCTGACCTCACTCGGACTGAATCTGGGCTCAGGGTCAAATTTGAGGTTGATTCTAACTAGGCCAGGATCGAGGTCAAACCTGAATAGGTTAGGTCCAACCTTGATTTTTCTCCTCTCATTCAAATTTCCAGAATCCAAAATTTTTAGGCATTGGGCTTTCGGGATATTTATTTTCCTGCCTCCAAGTTAATCATTTCAGTTTTCAGGATGGTAAATCCTTTAATTGCATTTAATCTAGGTATATTTTCTAAAGGTTAGGACCTAATTGGGATTTGATTCTCCAAGGTGGCCCCTCTAGAGGATCGTGCCCTAGTTCACTATAAAAGGAGGCCTTCCTCTCTCATTTTTTCATCCATTATTCACATCTCTCCATCAAGTTTTGTGAGAACACATCCACAATCAAGCTCTCAAGCTCTCAAGCATCCAAGCAAGTCTTCAAGCATTCAAGTGTTCAAGCATCCATCCATCAAGGAGATCCATTGTTAGCTATTGAAGGATTCAATCTCTTTGGAGCCCCCATTGATGATCCATCCTTCCACATTCATTCAAGCCTTCTCATATGAAAAGATCAAGTCAAGATTGTTGTTGAAGATTAAATGCCATTTATTGGAGACATCCTACATTTATCCTACATCCATTGAAACATTCCTACTTGTGGATTTGAGGATTCAAATCCTCTACAAGGACTTCAACATAAGCGAGGTGATTTGTCTCAATTACTTTGTTTATGCATAGTATATTTCAATTCAATTTCAAGGTTAATTCCTAAATTGGGGTTTGACCAAGGCAAACCCCCCATACAAGAAAAACCCCCATTTTCTTGTAGGTACAGGTGCAGAATTTTAGATCTGAGAGCAAATTTGGATACCCTTTTTGGAAAACTTCCAAGATCTACGAATAGAATTCAAATCGAACTTCAAATTAAGAATGTAGTATTTGACCTTTTATGAGGGTCAAACCCAACCTGAGCTCATCTTGGAGAAAGATTTCTGGGTTTTCCCTATCTTGGCATTTCCGGTCCAAAAGAGGTTTCAAAATTGCCTAAAAGTATACAAAAACATCAGAATTTGACATTTTCTAGATCTGCCCTAATTTGAGGTTAGTATTTGTATTTCAATTATTTCATATTCCAAGCATAAATTTTATTCATAAGGAAATATTGGATTTATTCTCTCTCTCTCTCTCTTCCATATTCTCCATAAATTGATTCAATTGTGTATTAACCTCTTGGTTGATCAAATTGGATCTCTTCTTTGGAAATTTGGGTTTGAGGATAGATCTCATATCTTCCCCCTTTCCTTTACATTTGAATAGGGGTGAATCCATTTGACCACTATTCATTTTGGTGAACCTTTGGTGAACTCGATGAGCTTACTCTCTTTCTTTTTTGGTGTTAGATTCCTCTCTATTCTTATTGTGGAATTGCATGCCTTATTGTGTTTTCCTTTTATCTTGTTAGTATTAGATTTTTCCTTTGTGTTAGATATTGCATGCTAATTAGATTTTATATTCATGCTCTATGTGTCTTTAGTTTAGTTCATTTGCATTACATTGGTTTATGAGCTTTACTACCACTAGTCCTACTTATAATATTCTGGTTAGAAGAGGTCATAGACTCACAGGTCCCTTTGATCCTAAATCTTCCTCTCCTTTCCTTAGGATCCTGGATGATAACTTGATTCTTCATGATTCTAATCCTAATATGGAGCAAAACTCTTCTCACTCATCTCATGATGAGGATGATGCTTTAAGAGTTCCTCTTGAGCAAGTCCAAAAAATTTCCAGCCAACTTGATAAAATGGGTAATTGGCTTCTTCAAGAGAACCATAATTAAGATTCTATTCAAGCTATAGAGGCTCTTAATAAATTTCTCCATGATAGTGATCAAGGTGTTAATCTTTTGCATCGTATTACTCACCTTATGCATTCAAATGTTAAACCTTTAGTTTAAGAAGCTCAAGATTTAGGGTTGATTCCTCCTATCACTAGTGTTGAACCTCCTTCTAATCCTCTCCCTAGTATTCCTATCTATACTCCTCCTTTGGTGACTATGATGGTTCCCTCTGTTCCTATGAGTGTTCCTCCTACGTCCCTTCCTACATCCCAACCTTCATATCAGAATGTTCCTTTTACTTATTCCAATCTGCTTCCAACTATAGTTCCTAGTGTTCCTCCAGTTGTGTCTTCTATTCCTATAGCTTCTTACACTTTACCTAGTGTGTCTGATGTTGCTACTCATCCTATTTCCTCTAATGATTCAACAATCATTAGTTTGGCTCAAACTATGTCATCCTTACAACAACAAATTGCTTCTTTAACTCAAAACAAGTTTAGTATTCCTACATGTGACATGGGAAGTCCCTTGTCTCAAGACATCATTCCTACTCCTGTTCCTCAGCAAGGTGAGATGCCTTGTCTTGAGAATTATAATGGAAAAGGAGATCCTATTCATCATGTTAAAACATTCCAAATCCTTTGTAGTGATTATGCTCATGACCATAGGATTTTAGCCAAATTGTTTGCTAGAACTTTCCATGACAAAGCTTTACAATGGTACTGTTCTTTGCCTCCTTATTCTATTGATTCCTTTCCTCAACTTTCTAATGCCTTTATTCAACAATTTCAAAATAATATTAGTCCACAAGTTTCTTTGATTGATTTGATGCATTGTAAACAAAATGCTAAGGAAAAATTGACTGAATTTATTGGTAGATTTAAGCATTTGTATTCTCATATTTCCTATCCTGTTCCTGATATTGATATTCAACGTATGTTTATTTCAAATCTACAAAAGGATATTAGAGATAAGATTCTACTTACTGAATTTACCTCTTTTCAATAACTTTGTATAGTGCTTCATCATTATTAATTACAAGTGAGTCAATTTGAGAGCAACACTCCAATGGCTTCTATTCCAGTTGTTAAGAGTGATGCTACTCCTAATCCAAACAAGTTTAAAAAATTCAACAACTATGTCAAGATAAACAAACAAGCGAATGTAGTTGCTAATCAAGTTCCTATTGCATCTCACAATGCCACTACTGCATCCACTACTTTTCGATTAAATCATGTGTTTACTCCTCTTTCTGAATCTTTACATGCTATTATGAATAGGTTGTTAGCTACTAATATGATTAATTTACCTCCTATTCGACCTCTTATACCTACTATGATTGCATCTAAATGTTTTGATCAAAATGCTTTTTGTCAATATCATCATCAAAATGGTCATGATACTGAGAAATGTTACTCTTTAAAACATAAGGTTCAAGATCTAATTGATTCTAAGGCTTTATCTATTGATAATCTGGATAGTAGTGGGAATAAATTTGTCTCTCCTCCTAATCATAACCTTCAAATTTATACAAACCCTTTACCTACACATGATACTAATACTATTACTCAACCATCTGCTATGGAAATTATCTATGATTCAAAGATGGATGATCTCAATCATGTTGTTAATCATGTGGAGCATGTTGATCAATCTATATCTCCACCTTAACCTCAACTTCAACCTCAACCATAGATTTGACCTCAAGTTCAATCTCAACCTCGACCAAAACCTAAACCTATTTAATGAAAACTCAACCTAAACCTCGACAACAATTTAAGAATAAAAGACCTCAAGAACTTTTGATTACCTTTGATGACTCTGAGACTATTAAGGCTCCTGATGGTCCCCTTTACATTGTTGCTAGGATTTCTTAAATACCTACTCATGATTATCTTGTTGATCCTACATCCTTAGTCAATATTATCACTGAAGAAAATCTTTTTATGAAAAGCTTACAACATGACTTTTATGATACATCATATGTGTGGATTTAAACTTGCAATGGTTTTCTTTATCCATCATTTGGTTCTATTACTTTACCGGTCGAACTTTGTGGAAAGATTGTGAACACTACCTTTGTTGTTGTTCCTACTTCTGATCAATTTCAAGTTAAGCTAGGTTTACCTTGGTTATTTTCCATGCATGCTATTGCTTCACCTATCCATAAGTGTGTTAAGTTCATTCATGATGAAGTGAAGATGATTAATCATAGTCTATATCAACCTTCCAGGACTAGAGATTGTGTTGCTCTGGATTTATTTTGGCCTTCATTACCTAATTCATGTCCTTCTTGACCTAATAATCTTTTTCAATCATATCAAGCCTATAAACATCATAAAATTATTGAATTAAGTTCACCTCCTAGGGATCTTAATCGTGGTCTTTTACCTACACCTTCTATATCTCCTTTAACTATGACTTCTAGCTCTGTTAATCAAGTTCCTTCTACTAAACCTATCAAAGATCCTATGATTGTTTCTCCTATGGTTAATAATCCTATTGATCTTCCCAAAGAACCTATGAAGGACCCTATGACTATTCCTCCTAGTTCTCAACCTATTTCAAATAAATCAAAATACAACAGATCTTCTAATGAATGTTGTAAAAAGTGTCATCCACATTCTAAAGCTCAAAGACCTTTACCTTATACGGTTAAACCTAGGCATAATGTGGTAGAACAGATTATTACTAATAATGATGTTCACATGCATGATTATGATGATTCTATTCATAACTTAAATCCTATTTTGATTAATTTGGATGAAGAAGATACTCTTGATGATATTGAAGATGTTAATGATGAATATGAAACTATTGAAATTGACATTGATTTACCTAATATGCTTTCATCACAATTGACTCTTACACCTAGTGTCGAACATAGTGATTCTCAAGAGGATTCTTGTTTAGAACTGGCTATCATTCCTACTATTTTGGATATAGTCCCTCTTGCAATTTACCCACCTTCCCTAAATGATATACAATGAGATGGGGAAAGTAGGTGACATGCTTGATTAGCTTGTCCTTTGTGGTAGCTTTGTTGTGTGTTTGTCTTCTATACTATGCTTCTCCTATAATGTGTTTGCTAAATGTTGTTAGATTCTTTTATACGATCCTTGTTACTCGGTTGGTGCAAGGTGATAAAGGAGTCGAAACTGTTGTTAAAATTCTTCTATATGTATCTCTATTCTTCTATGTGTTGTTCAATGTTATGTTGTAACTATGCTATTGTTCGTAAATGTTTCCTTGTGTAATCTTCTTGGATTTGAGATATGGTAGCACTAATTCTTTTTCATCTCCATGTCATGGTTTGAAAAGATTCTCCTTCATATATCTTATGTGATCTTTCCTCCTTTGTGATTGTAGTACTACTTCCTTTGGGGAATGATGTCAATACATTTTCAATAATATCATATATATTCTCTTATGATCATACTGACCTCACAGTAAGTAGATCCCTTCTGTGTTCTCTGTATGTTTTTGTGATATTTCCCTTGATTTGTCTTCTTCTAGGGGCATCTCGACATGGAAATGTAATCAGTGGAGTTGTTTATGTTTCCATTAAAGCCATTGCTCTTGTTAAAGTGTCAGCAATGACTTTAACGTGGGGGCATATGCTCTGCTCACCTATTGCACACATGTACTTTTCAATACATACACATTTTTCAAGATACTTTTTCCCTTTTTGGATTAGTAATTAATCCTTAAAGCATGGGTTTATATTTTAGGATCTCTTGATCCCTCCAGTTTCAAATATACATATATTTTGATCCCTTAAGGTCAGAGGTGTCCTTAAGACTAGATCCCTTTTGTTTCTTTCTTATGGAATAGAAAATTTCTAAGGATGACTCCTTGATGGGTTGACTAGTGAGTAGCCACATTCACTAGGCAGTTCAATTCCATCTTTCCAGTTGCACCATTTTCCTGTGTGGTTCACAATGGGACATAAGTTCTCATTGGGAAAGGTAATCACACCTTCTTTCTCTCTCTAGAGATGTCTCTCTTATTGTGATCTAGGAGTCGATGAAGACTTGAGTCCCTGGGGGCTTAAGGTTTCTCTTTGTCCCTTGGATTACAATAAGATTATCTTTTCATTCTGATCTCCTTTACCAAGAGTTTGCATCAAGTCCTTACTCTTGCTAAAGTGGAGGCTTAATGTATTATCTTAAAATGGAAGCATTTCCATGATAAGAGCATTTAGCCCTCTGAGTAAGTGGTTTGGGGTCATGTTAAGTGCCTTGATTGGGTATTTTTATGTAGTTGGATTTCTCTCTGCTTTCCACTTCTTCTCAGCACTTGATTTCTTCATTCTAGGTGAAATTAGGGTTAGGATCTTGAGGATTCTCCTTAATTTCCCTCTTCCATGGCTCTATTTTCTAGGTAGGATTCAGAAATAGGTCCTCCTTTCTTTCATCATAGTCATCATAGGATTTTATGTCTATCCCTGACATTCTATCCTGATCTGATTTCATTTCTAGATTTTTGGACATCCCTGGGACCTCCTGACCTGGTTCTGATTGAATTTGGGCCAAGGGTAAAATTCAAGGTTGATCCTGACTAGGTCAAGATTGATCTCAAACCTGACTAGGTTAGGATTGAGGTCAAACCTGACTAGGTTAGGTCCAACCTCGATTTTTCCCACCTCATTCAAATTTCTAGAATCTAGAATTTCTAGGCATCGGGCTCTCAGGATATTTATTTTCCCACCTCTGGGTTAATCATTTTGGGTTTCAAGATGGTAAATCCTTTAATTTCATTTAATCTAGGTATATTTTCTAAAGGTTAGGACCTAATTGGGATTTCATTCTCCAAGGTGGCCCCTCTAGAGGATTGTGCCCTAGTTTACTATAAAAGGAGGCCTTCCTCTCTCATTTTCTCATCCATTATTCACATCTCTCCATCAAATTTTGTGATAAAACATCCACAATCAAGCTTTCAAGCTCTCAAGCATCCAAGAAAGTCTTCAAGCATTCAAGTGTTCAAGCATCCATCCATCAAGGAGATCTATTGTTAGCTATTGAAGGATTCAATCTCTTTGGAGCCCCCTTTGATGATCCATCCTTCCACATTCATTCAAGCCTTCTCATATGCAAAGATCAAGTCAAGATTGGTGTTGAAGATCAAATTCCATTGATTAGAGACATCCTACATTCATCCTACATCCATTGAAGCATTCTTGCTTGTGAATTTGAGGATTCAAATCCTCTACAAGGACTTCAACATAAGCTAGGTGATTTATTTCAATTACTTTGTTTATGCATACTATATTTCATTTCAATTTCAAGGTTAATTCCTAAATTGGGGTTTGACCAAGGCAAATCCCCCATACAAAAAAAATCCCCTATTTTCTTGTAGGTACAGGTGTAGAATTTCAAATCTGAGAGCGAATTTGGATACCCTTTTCGGAAAACTTCCGAGATCTGTGAACAAAATTTGAATTGGACTTCAAATTAAGAATGTAGTATTTGACCTTTTATGAGGGTCAAACCCAACCTAAGCTCATCTTGGAGAAATATTTTTGGGTTTTCTCTATCTTGGCATTTCCTGTCCAGAGCAGGTTTCAAAATTACCTGAAAGTATACACAGACATCAGAATTTGACATTTTCCAGATCTGCCCTAAATTGAGGTTAGTATTTGTATTTCAATTATTTCATATTCCAAGCATAAATTTCATTCATAGGGAAATATTGGATTTATTCTCTCTCTCTCTTCCATATTTTCCATTAATTGATTCAATTATGTATTAACCTCTTGGTTGATCAAATTGGATCTCTTCTTTGGGAATTTGGGTTTGAGGATAGATCTCATATCTTCCCCCTTCTGTTTACATCTGAATAGGGGTGAATCCATTTTACCACTATTCACATGGATATCATTATGTTATAGGAATTAAAATCTACTAGTTTTATGCTTGAAGTTAATTTGAATTTGATTTGGAAAGAAGATATAAAAGTTTACAAAAATCATCCTAAAAATAGAGGAGGGTTGGGTTTACTTATTAATCCTAAATGGGTCAATTCTATCATGGAAATATTTAGAGAAGGTGTAATGGAATACGATGAAGAATAATAAACAATTATTTAACCCTTTAGCTGGAAACTTTGATTCCAACCATGGCCTGTGGTAGACCTAGTGCAATTTTCGACAAGGCCCCTCTAGAATTTATGCTAGTTTGGATAGATTCTATGCTAATAAGAATTTCTTTTCATTTCTCCCTAATAAACAAGGAAACATGATTATTGTGACTCCTACCTCCCTTTTAGATCATCACCTCATCTCTAACTATATTAGATTTAACAATTCCCCTTTAATGAAGAAGACTGGTAACCTGAAATTCATCCTTAACAATTCTCTACTCCTAGACAAAGATGTTCTCTCTACCATGAACCTTATTAGCATCATCAATAAGAACAGTTTCCCTTCCCTCTCATATATTTATTTATGGAATCATAACATCTCCGCTTGGCATAGTTTGTTGCAAACCATAGGTCAGAAGAAAGCCAAAGACTTAGATATATCAAGAAGATTTTGTCCTCTAAGTTGCGTTCTACTAAATTAGACATTCAAGCCAATCCCTCTTACTACAACCTTTTTCCATTTCTCTCCAAGTCTAGGGAAGACCTTAGACAACACCAACAGGTCCAAATTAGAGGAGCCAAAATAAGGTCTCTTTCTCATTGGCTCCAACATGGAGATAGGGTCTCAAAATTATTCATTAACCTCCTTAAGAAGAAGCAGTCTAATGAGACCATTGACACGATTGGGGTTAATAACACTAAATTTTTTGATATTGATAAATTAAAGATGCATTTGTCTATTTCTACTAGAACTTATTCACCTCTGAAGATACTGAGGAGGCTGAATCCCTTAGAAATAAGTACAAAACCCTCATCCCCAATAGAATCTCCAATCAGGATGCTTCCCTTCTCAGTAAAGACATAACTTTAGAGGAAATTGACAAAGCTATTAACTCTCTAAAGAATGATAAGGCCCCTAGACCCGATGGCTTACCTGTGGAATTTTACAACGCTAACATTTAAGTTGAATCTACAAAGACCTCTATGACATACCCTAAAGATCTTACCAAAGGCACCCTGAGAAGCCTTATCAATAAAGGTATCATAAAGATGATCCCTAAAGATGAGGACAAGGCCCTTCTTAAAAAAATGGCAGCCCATTACTCTCCTTAATGTTTCTTATAAAATTCTTGCTAAAATTATTTCCCTGAGACTTGAAAATATGCCCAAATTCATTTTCTCTACCCAAACTGGTTTCATTAATGGTAGATTTATTCTTGAAAACCTAATTACAAGTTGGGAAGCCATGAACTGGTCCAAGCACTCCCACAAAAACTCTACTATGTTATTGCTAGACTTTGAGAAGGCCTATGAGAGGGTTGAATGGGATTTTATTTCCATGATGCTTGAGGTCTTTGGATTTCCTACTACTTTTTGTACTTTTATCAAGATTCAGATAAAAGATGCCTTTGCACAAATCGATGTTAATGGCTCTTTGTCTAACCCCTTTTCCCTTAGAAGATTCATCAGGAAAGGGTTCCCCCTTGCCCATACTCTTTTTGTTATTGCCTCTGATGACCTCACCTACATTCTTAGGGACAACTCCCTTTCCCTTGATGTCAAAGGCATCACTTTGCCTGATGACTCTAAGCTTATTAACTGTCAATTTTCTTATGATACCTCTATCTTTTTTTAAGTTTTTGTTGATAATTTTGAGGCTCTTCATAAGAAACTCATCTCATTTTTCTCTATCTCTAGTGCTCACCTTTCCCAGTCTAAATCTATTTTCCTGTGTTGGAATGATCAACCTCATGATTGATTTAACAATTTTAATTTTCAATAGGGTGGTCCTCAAAAAATTATTTGGTATCTCGGTATCCCCTTCTCTATAGAACCCTCCTTTAAGGATATGTGGTTCCGGTGAAGGATAAGATTTATAAAAATCTTAATAAATGGCATAATAGATCCCTCTCCTTGGCTGGTAGAGTTCAGGAGTGCCAATATATTCTCTCTTCCTATAATATATACTACTCCTCTACCAAGATTTTTAATAACTACCAAATTTTGGAAATTCAGAAGGCCATTAGAATTTTTTTGTGGTCTAATGGAAAAGGAAATCAAAAATTCCATCCCATGAAATGGGAATGGTATCACACCAAAAAGATTCTTGGGGGTTTGGGTTTAAAGGACCTTAAGACTCAAGGGACTGCCCTTGCTTCCAAATGGATCTTCCACTGTCTGGATGGTGATGAACCATGGAAGGTCCTTATTAGATCTAATATTGAAAGAGGGATCCCTCAGAAGGCTAAGACCTAGAAGAATATTCATCTCTGTGACATCATTGAGGGAAACATCCCTATCCTTGTTGAGGGCTCTGCAATTTTTAAAACTATTTGGAAAGCTTGGGAACATATTAAATAATTTATACCTAATAGGACCTTTTTTTATCATAACCATCTATATGTTGAAAGATCGATTTGGTGGAACCTTCACCTATTAGGTAAGCATCTTTCCCTCTCCCAAGGGTTCTCTTCTAAACACTTGAATAACCTGGGCATCTCTCAACTTGTCTATCTTTTTTAGCAGGACAACCTTATCAGTTGGGAGGACCTCAAATCCAAATTCCACATCCCTCTATCCCAAAAGAAGACCTACAATTTATGATTTTCAAAGCTTGTAAGGACCTCCCCAATGCCTGTCATGTTGATTCTCATAGGTTTCTAAAGCTTAAATGGCTAGATGGTACTATTGTGTCTAAAATCAAAGCCAAAAACATGTATAAAATCATTAATTCTAATGATGCCATCATTAAGCATGTCAATAAGCTTTGGTATACTAACTTGGATACTAATATATGGAAAAAATATTTTGATAAACTTTGGAAAAAAAAATTTGACCCTAAGATCAAGTGCTTCAAATGGCTTATGTTACTTGATAGACTTCCTTTAAGGAAAGACCTTGCTTCCTATGAATTTTGTAGCATTTATAGACTTCCTGATTCCTACAGACATATTTTATTCAATTGTACTTTTGCTAAAGAAATATGTCTTATATTTGGTATCACTTATCCTAATTATGTGAACATATTTGAAATTATCACTAGTTATATCCCTAGTTTAAATAAGGACACTAATCTATTTTGGAGCATTATGTCTACTAACATTCTTTTGTAGGTGTGGAAGTGTAGAAATGAATAAATTTATCAAGATACTCCCAGGTCCCTTACTGAGTCTATTTGAAAACTCACCTATTTTAAAATCTTCTCACAAGGCAGCATAAACATGATGATTGAAAAAAAGAAGCTGAAAAGATTCCTTCAAATGGGGCACTCAACCATGTTCATTTTTTAAATGAAAGATGGCTATGAGTGGAGAAGACACATGGAAAACCTTGTTATGTTTGAGGAGACTTTGAAAAAGGTCAAACAAGAGATCAATAAGAACAAGAATGCGACAGATGACCAAATCAACATGCTGGCCCAAATCCAAGAGAAGAAGAGCATTTTCTGGGTCGAAGGCCAAAGCCTACCACCCATACCCACAAAAATTAGGTGCATTGTTAACTGCCATTTCATAAAACAAAATCTAGTTGTGTTCACCAAATCACTTCCCAGCTCTAATACTAGTTGTTTGTGGTTGTATGATTTTTCTTGTTCCAAATGGCAGGAGGGGGTGAAAAATGCCAAGATTTATAGGTTGATTTGCCTCCACAGCAGATGAGCATGGGGGATTGATTTATGTTGGTGGAGGGTTTTCCATTATTCACATTACTAGAGACTACACAACATATAGAAACAACATTTGTAATGCTTCAGTTTACAATGTGGAAGAGAACAAGTGGGATCTTCTCCCTGACATGAACACAACTATGGAGTGGTTTAATGGTTTTTTTGCTGATGGCAAGTTTTATGTAATGGATTCTTCTCACAGCTTTCAGGTTTATGAATCCTACACAAGAAGCTCAAAAATTATGGAGAATAGATTTGAAAAAGGTTGGCATTTTTTTCTAACTACATTTGGGCACTTGCATTATTTGTTTGCTCGCAGATTAATTGAGTATGACCATAGCCAAGATAAAATGAACATTGTGGGAACTTTCTCAAGGAAAATAGCTACCGAATCATTAACAACACTAATGGTTAAAAATAATATTTTTGTGAGAGAATGGGATCCCATTGAAGGTTCGGTTGGTTTTTATAGTCTCACACTTCCAAGTGTGAGAGCTGGAACAATTGAGAGGAGTGGCATTATCAGACTACGAGGCTTTCCAATTTGTGGTATACCTGGCTGCCCTATACCTGATGCCATCTTGGATTTTTGATTGTTATCAAAAAAAAATTGATGGGATATTCAGACCTAAGAGACCTATTTTCAAGATTTGATCAATAATATCTCAATAGACGGTCATGGGCTATATGTGTTTGAAATTTAATGGTATATAGATTATATATTTTTGAATTTAGTAAATTTAATTTTTTTTTATGTTTGAAGCTTTAATAGTTTTTGTGGTTATGCTTCACCTTCAGAGGTTGCTAAAAGCTTATCCAAGCAGGCTCACTTTTTATCTTAGGAAACCTACTAATTTATACAAAAAATTTTAAAGTCCTCGGATAATAATTTGAGACCAAATTAGAATGAGTGAATTTTTTCCTACTAAAAGCCAATGTTATAAATTTTGTGTTGCCAAATGCAAATAATTATATTTTTGTTATAAATCTCATGAAAGATCATAAGGGTTTACATATATTTTGGTTATTTAGGGGAGTTGCTTCCAATTACATTCTGAGATCTTCAGGTTGGCAGGTCATGAAGAAGAAGAGTTTTTTTAGACATATACAAAACTTATGAATCCAAACACTAGAACAAACAAATGAACTCACTAGGCACAGGTAATTGAAATGTCATGATTATTTATTTTTATTTGGATAAAGAACTGTTGAACAAGGTGAAGAGTTATATAGAACAGACTTAAGGATGTGATTAGTGACTTCACTTCTAAAGATGATCAATCTCATGATTGTGACATGAAATAGATTATAGTAGAAATAAGTTCGCTATCAATAATGTGTTCTTTCAGACCTGTAATTTTTTGGTTTTTCTTTTTTCTTTTTTAAAAATATTATACAATAAAAGATTTTATTTTGTTATTCTTGTAAAACTTGTGAATTAACTAGGACATAGCCCTATTTTGGGGTAAAACAGAAGAGATTCTTCATTCCAAACATTTTTTTATTCTAAAATAGTATACACTAAAAGAAAATATTTTAGGAATTTAATATTTTCTATTATGTTAATTTAAATTGAAAGATCTTTGTCATTTGCACAATGAAAATTTTATGCAACAAATTATTCATTTATTTAATTAAATTTTATGTAAATATTATTTATATGCTACAGAATTCTAGAATGTATTTAGAGTGCTTTTTCTATAAATACTTTGAATCTACAACTTTTATTTACAATTTCTACCAAATCCTATTATATAGAGACTAGAATAACTTATTTATAATGTATCCATATCTAATTGATAACTTCTTCTCATAATGTAGTTTTCTTTACTTTTCTTAAAAATTATGACACGACTTATCCCAAAGGGTGCCCCACAAATATTTGAACCATGTAAATATGCAATCATTTCAAATGTAACTATCATACACTAATTTTGTGCCTTTGTCTCAAGCTCTCGTAGTCTTGATAACCTAGTATAACATGGGAATCATCTCCAGGTTGTGGGACCTATGCTAACTAAGATGAGACCTCCAGGTTCTAGGTTGGTTCCTCTTGGATAATCACCTTAATTTTCTTTTAGACAGGAAAGTAAATCTTTTGAGGGAAAGGGATAGAAGGAATGCTTTTAAAGGGAAATGACTGAAAGCAAACTACCTACTAGGTGATACACCAAAATTAGGGTTTGGATCTCAGTATAGAGGAATGGAATCAGTGAAAGGCTCAGGTCTAGTAGGTCACAACTTACTGAATAGGCTTGCATAAGTATTTCATAGAAGGGTCTGAACATAAGACACAATTTATGACCTACAAGTAGACATTCACTTTTGCAACTCGGTATAGGATTGAGAAAATATTGTTAGGGGTCTAAAGTATACCCACAAAAGCATCTAAATCAAATAAAAAACAATAACACAAACAATTACAGAAAGTAAGGGGGATCAGGAACCCTAAGATACCACTGAAAACATCATATACTTCAATTCAATAAGAGATAAAATCATACAAGGAAGCATAGAGACATGAAGAATTGTCACAAAATACCTCTACAATGTTTGAATTCATCAATGGGAGAAATAAAACTATATAAGCCAGAGGGTAGAGATGATACCATAGATGACCCTTAAGAAAAATGAAATTCTTCTACAAATTGTCCAACTCTTAGCTTCTAAAAGCTCCAAAAAACAATATATACATCTCCTCCTTTTGCGCGTAGGCGGGAGTTAAAACCTAACTAGGGTTACAAAGATTTTTACAAGAATAAAACCAACCCTAACTCTGTCAACTCTTATCATAAATGTAACTTCATAAATATCTCAACCAATCAGATACATCTCATGTGCCCATCCCTATACTATAACCAACCTGGAGACAAGCACCCTGGATTCATCTACTTTCTTGCAGAAAGTCTCGCCATGAATGCTCAAACTGGTACCTTTCTAAGACAAGAATCAACCCATGATGGCCAGCCAGGCCTCTCATCATCTTTCTCAACTACAAATGTATTGCAACATCATAAATTTTTTGAGCTACCTCACCGCTGTATCCCATTGAATAAAAAACTGGCAAAAAACCCCCATAGAGATATTCAAATTTGAACTACAATGGCTAGCCGGTCATTTTAAAACATAACCATTGATCCCCTTTAACTACCAGAAAATGAATGACTCAGATCTATCCTGAAAGGCTCATGAAACCCTCTTGAAAATTTCAAATCCATCTCAACACACTACAACCAATGAAAACTCAGCATGTTGGCATATCTGTCAGTTTGGACCCACCTTGACCTTTTCTTCCTTTAAGTCATTCAGCAACTGAGCGATCGAAGACCCCTTTCTCATTCACAAAATCCCTCTCTTAACCTTGGTCTGGTTAAGTGATTCATTGAACATTGTAGTCACTGAATAGTTGAGTCTTTTTACTAACCCTAGTTTCATTAAGCAAACAAGAGAAATCTTTCATTCGCCAATTCATAGAATACTCCCTTAACCACTCATGAGAATTTTGGCTTACATTTGGTGAACTGGCAACCAAAGACAATCACCAAATCACTAAGAATTTTAAGGCCTCACTAACTTATCCTACGAGTTTGTGAACACACACATTCGCACACTCGCCAAATCATTTAGAGTACTGCTATCTTGTCATGTGAATGAGCGACCAAAGAGAAGTTATTGGGACTGCCAAATATTTTTTGAAACCTGGGCCCAAACTAGCCACCTATCAATCTTTTTTTCACTCTAACTGTCACATCAACAACACCTGGGCACCTCTCTAACATCAAACCCACTTAAGACAAGATTCTAATCTAATGGCAGGTGCAAGATCTCATACCCTTCGAATATTTTTTTAGATCATATGCCCAGCGTAGATCTTCATTAAGCCATGACCCCACTAACACATCAGTCCACCTGGAAGTCCTCATCAGCACACAAAAACCAATAGAAAATGAGCACATCAGCAAGAAAGGACCCACCGAGAATGCTCTGAGATAAAGCAAGATCAACGGCGGGTGCATGACTGCATGTGTCAGAAAGATTCCTTGCGGACATGCACCAGCCATTGATCCTCCATAGATGTCAGAGCCCTTTAAAATGCTGGAAACCTAGTCCCACTGACACATTGCCAAATCACTGCCATGTGGACCAATGAGAAGCCACCGTTGATGTACATGGATCAGTGGACCTGCCAGGCATGAAGAGTTACGTCACTAAGGAGAATCAATGGTTGTCTAAAAATCACATACCTCTGACACATTTCATGAGAACACATGCCAGCCATTGATTTCCAAGCTTCTAATATCCCTGGGCTCACTGACAAAATATAGGTCATGATCTCTCAACCAATGAAAAGCTTCCAAGTAGAACATCATGGCAGTGGACCCACTAAACTCTAAAGCACTGCATAGAAGGGAAGATCGATAGTTGTTTCAAAATCTCATGCCTCTGATAGAACCTATGAGATCTTATGACAACTGTTGATCTCATCAACTGGGACTCCACTCAAAATCTCTTAACCTCAGAAGCTTTAGTGAATGCACGATCAAAGGAATCGCTCAGTCACCGAATAGAATTCCTAACCTTGGTTAAGTTTGTATAATACACAAACAAGGCATTCACAAAATTGCTGAGTCTAAAGTCCTACCTGGGGTTTCAATTAGCGAATGCCTGACTGAAAGGTAATCCATAGAGTCACTGAATACTTTAGGGCACCACCAATTTACCTTGCGCCTAAGAGAAACACTGCAGTTGCAAGTTCACCAAGAGGAAAAGGTGACCGCCAAAATACTTAGAGAACCTGCGACCAGCCAATGAATGAAAAGCGCACATGGGTATTTGAGGATTTTAAGTGGCCAATAAAGTAACTTGAAAATATAACAAGGCCTAGGGTTTTTTAGAGGGTTTGGCCTATAACGGCTAGTTTTTGAATTTTTTAAGGGTTTTGGGCCTGGCTGGGGACCTAGAAACAGTTGCAGAGACCAAGGGGAAAAAGATAAAGCCATGGAATTTTGCAAAGTCCTTGGGAGGATAAAAATATAGACCCTAGGATAGATTTGGCAAAATTTGCATGTATATGAAAATGAGGGTAACATTTTGGCAATTTCTAGTGGATGTCAGCCTGTTAGACATTAAAAACCAGTGGCCTTAAAGCAATTCATTGGGCATGGGGTCTATTCCTGAGCACAACCTCTTAAAAGAGGAACAAAAATGGAACCAGAGGGACAAACTATGCATGAGCACTTCTTGGAAAACAAGAAAACTAACCTAGAAAATAGGGAAAGAAAGTAGGGGAACACATATTTACAAGAATTTATAGAGAGGGATTAACCTCAAAGTAGAGTTTCAAGTGGAAACCATTTACTGATATTGGGAAGGAAACTTCTTCAAGATTTGATAGCTGGAAAGCATTAGACCCCTTACACTCTATTATAACAAATGGTCCACCCCAAAATGAATCAAATTTTGTATGTTTGGTAGGCTTGGATCTGAACTCATCCCATTTGAGAACTACATCTCCAACTTTGAAACTTCTGATCCTGGCTCTTTTATCAAAGTTTTTCTTTGTTTGGATCTATTGGAATTGCATATCCTGCATTGATTTGTCTCTGATCTCTTCCAATTCCATCAACTGAGCATACCTGATCTACAAGGGATCTCCTTCTTCAAATAGGGCATACTGATTAGCCAAGTCTAGAGCTAGCAATTTAGCTGAAATGGACAACTTGGCCTCTTTACCATATACTAGCATGTAAGGAGAATTACCAATGATTTTCTTTGGGGTAATTCTATCTAACCAAAAGGAAGACCTGAGTTTAGTATGCCAATCTCTCTGATTTTCTTGAAGAGTCTTCTTGATTATCCTAATCAGGTTCTTATTTATTGATTTACCTAAGCCATTGCCCTGAGCGTAATAATTTGAATTGGTATTCAGATAGATGCCATTTCTGACTACCCACTCTGAGACTTTCATGCCTATGAATGCCAATGCATTATCTGAAATTATGGAATCAGGAGTGCCAAACCTATGAACTATATCATCATAAAAGCTTAGGACAACACTCTCATTGGCCTCTTTTAAAGCAATTGCTTCTATCCATCTAGTGAAATAATCAATTGTAGTAATTATCCATTTATGGCCTACACTAGATGGAGGATTGATCATACCAATGAAATCTATACCCCACCTCATGAAGGGTTTCTCTATTTTGATTGGCTGTAGGGGCAAGGTTGCAAGCCTCTCTTTTCCTACAAACATGGTGCACTTGATGCATTTGTTGACATAATCATGACTATCCTTAAAGATAGATGGCCAATAGTATCCAGCCCTCATGATTTTAAAAGCAGTAGTCCTAGGAGAAAAGTGACGTCCAGAAGGTCCATCATGAAACTCAAACAGGACATCTGCTATCTTTTCTAAATCTATGCATCTTAAAAGGACACCACTATGATCCTTTCTAAAAAGAACTTCATCTATCAGCACAAAAGGAATAGATTGTAATCTATAATACCTTCTTTTTGCTGAATCCAATCCCACAGGACATTGTCCTATCTTCAAATAATTGATCATGTTAGGAAACTAGCTTGTTACCTTGGCTTATTCTTCTGTATCATGCACCACCAGAGATGCATCCATTTTCTCTGATTTCTTTGAACTTTCATCCTCTACCAAATGCTCACAAAGACCTCTTCCTCTAACCAGCTTGGTAGTTTGATTATCTATGTCATATTCCATCACCTTGGTGATCCAACCAACTCTTTTCTCATTTAGGTCCTTGGAAAGAAAAAACTCTTTGACACTTGGATGAGTAACTTTCAAGTGTACCTTGCTATGGGTCAACAAATATCTAAACTTTTTAAGGCTCTTTACCACAACAAGTACATGTTTCTCTATGAAAGAGTATCTTTGTTCATACTCTTCTAAACCTTTGCTAAAGAAAGCAATGGGTTTCTCTAATCCATCTGAATTTTCTTGGGTCAGCATTGCAGATATATCATCACGACCTCCATAAGCATAAAGGATAAAATCCTTACTAAAATTTGGGTTTAGGAGAGTAGGGGCTTCTATTAAGGCCTCTTTGATAGCTTGGAAATTGGCTCTCCCTTCTTTGGTCCAACTGAAAGCTAAACTCTTCTTCAACATGGCTGTCAAAGGCTTGAGTAAATTTGTAATGTTAGGCAAGAGCCTCCTCACAAAATTAATCTTTCCTACGAAAGATTGGAGACTTCTCTTGTGATGTGGTAGGGGTAGCTCTAGGATGGCTACAATTCTCTCAGGATCTACTGTGATCCCTTCTTTGGATACTACATATCCCAATATTTTTCCTTCATGAACTACAAACACACATTTCTTGGGATTAAGAGATATCCCAAACTCTCTACACCTTTCAAAGATCTTCCTCAAATATTTGATATGATCTACTACATGTTTTGAATAGACAGTTATGTCATCCAAGTAGACCAACACAAACTGGTACATAAGGCTTTTAAAGGCCATATCCATTGCCTTTTGGAATGTAGCACCTACATTTGACAAACCAAAGGGAATCTTTTTATAAGCCATGGTTCCCCACTTGGTTGTAAATGTAGTCTTGTATTGATCCTCTTCATTTACTAGGATCTAATTGTATCCTGAATAGCCATCCAATAATGAAAATCTCTCAGATCTAGAGACACATTGTAAGATTTGTTCCATGGAGGGTAGTGGATGGTAGTCCTTTAATGAGGCTCTGTTAAGATCCCTAAAGTCAACACATAACCTCAACTCGCCATTCTTCTTCCTGACAGGAACAAGGTTGGAAACCCAACTAGTATGCTTAATGGGGTAGATGATACCACTTTCTAATAGTTTGAGTTCTTCTTTATGCATGAGTGGCTCAATCTTAAGATTAACAGGCCTTTGTTTTTGCCTCACTGGTTTGGCATTAGCTTCTAATTCAATAGTATGCTGAGCAAGGGTTGGATCAAAACCTTTGAGGTCTTCATACTGCCATGAAAATACATCACTGAATTCTTTGAATAACTAAGTGTAAGCTTTCTTTTCCAATTCAGTGTTTACCTTTCCAAATTGTAAGCTCTTACCTGGTTCCAACTCTAGTTCAACACAATGTTCTTGTTGAACTACCAGGCCAGATTTGTTTTTCTTGACTTCATCATCCTTGTTGAAGACAATTTCTAAGGTAACAAGACCTCTAGGCATCTTATTGGACTTTAGTTGTATCACTTGATCACCATAATTTTGTGATAGTCTATCTTGATTGTGTTCTAAAAAGACATCTTCTTCAAACAAGAACTACATAATTTGTTCATCATTGTCAAACACTTGCCAATTAACATCATTGTTAGGAATAGATGGTTTGATAATCACTTTGATATGCTATTGATCTATCTCTTTTGAAATGCTATTTGGAATATCATACTGAGATCCAACAATAGCTAACCTATCTACATTTTGATTTAACTTCCTAGGGATAGCAACAATATTGAAAGCATGGAAATCTTCAATTGCATCCCAAACTCTATGTTTTTATGCTTTCATGGTGTCATTCTTGGTTGCACTTATCCCTCTTACTTGGCTAACAACTAGCTTACTGTCACCATAAACTTTTAAGGCCTTAAGCCCTCTTTTTCTAGCCCATTCTAGTCCATTGACTAGACTTTCATATTCTGTAGTATTGCTAGTGCAGGAGAAACTGAATCTAAAGTCATTGTAATACCTTTCTCCTTTTGGGAACACTAGCATAGCACCACCACTAGAACCCTATCTACTTCTAGCTCCATCAAAAAATAGTTCCCAAACCTAATTATTTTGATCCTCTGAATCAGTGTCCTCTTTGAAAAGGCTTGGCTCTGTGGCTCCACTTTCTTGTATTAAATAACTTCCCAAACCAAAATCCTAAATAATATTTTCTTGCGCCTTTGAATCTCTTTCATCTAGAAAAATATCAGGGATACTCTCTATCTTCGTGCTTGCTTCACTAATGGTTTAGAAGTCATTGTCATCAAATATAGGGTAGTTTACATTGCTGGTGTTGGACATATATGGCTCTATATGGTGTGCTGCTAATGGTTCTAACTTAATGGTGACCTTGGTCCCATACCTTGTATGAAATAACATGTGAGACCAATCAGAAGATAGATAGCCTCCTATCTTAGCTATAAACTCCCTTGAAAGACATATAGAAAATAATGCAGGGAGATCTATGATATATATATCATGGAGGATGGAAAAATTGGGACTAGCATGAAGGATCAGACTAGTATTCTTAGCCACACCTATAGTATTGACTGAAGATCCATCAAGTTGTGTAACCTTCTTTTGTAAGGGCTCATATTTTAGTCCTAGTTGGTCAGCTACTTTCTTAGGCATTACAGTGCTAGTAGCTCCACTATCTACCATACAATTATGTACTAAAGAATTTCCAATAATTAGAGATACATAAAAGGGAGGTGGCTTTTAGTTCCTACCTTGTGTGGCATTTCCTTTTGAGTTGCTACTTGGAGCCTCTTTTTCTTGATCAGTGTTAACCAACACTGGCTTTGCAGCTTCTTTTGCAGGTTAAGGAGTTGTCACCTCTATCATGGCCTTCTTCAAAATTTCATGTTTTCTTGGAAGAGCCAAAGAGTCCCACATGGACATAGTGACCTTCACCTTTTTCATGTTGTCCACAATATTAAATGGTGTCACAGTGTGTACTCTCTATTGTGTCTTTACTATGATGGGCTCCACCTCTTTAGAATGTTGGCCTTCTTTGCTTGTCATGATAGGAGCCTCCTTAGGTGTGATGGGATTAGCTTGTTGTATAGGCTCTATAGATGTAGTGGCTTTAGCATTGGAATCTGCTCTCTCCATTTCTTGGGCTCTTCTTTTTGCTCTTGTATAGGCAACAAAAGCAACTTCATCATTGACTCCATTGAAGTTTGGTTGCTCCAAATTGAAAAGAGTAGTCTCATTCTTGTGTGGTTCTTGTTGAGGCACTGAGCCATTAGATGAAACCTTTGATTGAGTTTGGGAGGCATTTTGAACCATCAGAGCTTGGTTCATCCATCCATTTAAACATGTAGCGTGAGTGTGAGGCTGATTACAAGGAAAGCACCATTCATTATCCATATCCATATTATTTTGAATAGGAAGCATATCCCTCATTGGATTTGTAGAATTGAGAGGTGCAAAATTATATGGTTGGAATGGTCTCTGATTGAAGCTTTGTCTTTGTCCTTGGTAGCCCCCTTGGTATGGCAGTCTATTTTGTTGATAAGGCTGTCCTTGATTCTGATATTGCTAATTAGGACCTTGGCCTTGTGGCTGAAATGGTGGTCTGATTCCTTGACCTTGTTTCTTCAAATTTGTGACCTCTTTAGTCAAGGTCTGCAACAAATTGGTCATTTCTTGCTTACTAATTTCTTGGCTATTCTTTATCCCTTGCAGCTCTTGAGAGAAACTAGCTGTTAGTTCTTGACCACTGGTACTAGCTTGGGGTGCTAATATGGTGGGAATACGGGTGAATGGGGGTACTTGGGCAGGTGCCATGGGTTGAAGGCTAGGAAAGATGGGCATTGATGGCCTTCTAGCCATCATGCCTACTTGAATTAAATAGTTCTCAGCCTTGACAGCTATGTCAAAAGCCTAGGGTAAGGAAGTACCACCCATAGACTGGATCATGACAGAAATTTGACCATTCAAACTTTGCAAGTAATAGAGGAAAGCATGGTCAACTGATGGTCTTACTGAGACTGGAATTCTATTCCATGTCTTGAGGAATCTACTATTGTAATCTATCATTTGTTCTTGAGGGTCTCTCTTAATGGTTGTCAACTGTTCAACCAGAGATAAGTTATCTGATTTATCCTCAAAATGCTTACTTAATGCATCCCCCAACTCATCCCATGAAGTAATAGAACCAATAGTTAGAGTTCTAAACCATTCTAGAGCCTTACCTTTTAGAGAGGCTACTAATAATTTTGTGGCCACATCTTCTTGAGTTATGTTGTGTATGTTGTAGATGGTGGTCACATCTCTTATGTGCTCAAAAGAAGTTGTCTACCCTTCACCTGTAAAATTAGGTATAATCTTTAGTGCCACCAAGGGTACATCATGATGTTGAGAAAAATTCAATGGACTACCCTAATTAAAGGGTGCAAATGCAAATGGTCTAGCCATTGCAAGAGTTGGAATCTAAATATTAACAACTATGTGAGCTGTATTTGGTGTTGGATTTAAATCCTCTTCTAGATCTCTAGTTAGAGATTTTCCTCTTCTTCTAGAGTGAAAAGGAAAAGGTCTCCTTTCTGAAGTATTAGGAGGTGTAGACTAAACTCTCCTTGTAGGGGATGCTCTTTGAGTTGACCTACCTTTATGACTTCTTCTTGAGGGAAACTCTAAAAATTTAGTGCACTTTGAGCTTCTAGTCTCAATCTTTCTCATAAACCTTGAACAAGGTTAGCCCTGATCCTTGAAACCAGTGGAGTCACCAGATATACCTGATGAAACAACCTTTAAAGGTCTATATTATGCAATTTGCATATCAGAGATAACATAATCTTCAAACAATGAACTTCTTATGTAGTCCCACCGGGTGTGCCATAATTGTTATACAATAAGTTTGCATCTTTATCTCAAGCTCTCGTAGTCTTGATAACCTAGTATAACATGGGAATCATCTCCAAGTTGTGGGACCTATGCTAACTAAGATGAGACCTCTAGGTTCTAGGCTGGTTCCTCTTGGATAATCACCTGAATTTGCTTTTAGATAGGAAAGTAAATCTTTTGAGGGAAAGGGATAGAAGGAATGCTTGTAAAGGGAAATGACTGAAAGGAAACTACCTACTAGGTGATACACCGAAATTAGGGTTTGGATCTTAGTATAGAGGAATGGAATTAGTGAAAGGCTCAGGTCTAGTAGGTCACAACTTACTAAATAGCCTTGCATAAGTATTTCATAGAAGGGTCTGAACATAAGACATAATTTATGACCTGCAAGCAGAAATTCACTTCTGCAACTCGGTATAGGATTGAGACAAGACTGTTAGGGGGCTGAAGTTTACCCACAAAAGCATCTAAATCAGATCAAACACAATAAAACACACAGTTATAGAAAGTAAGGGGTATCAGGAACCCTAAGATACCACTGAAAACATCATATACTTCAATTCAATAAGAGATCAACTCAGACAAGGAAGCATAGGGACATGAAGAATTGTAACAAAATACCTCTGTAATGTTTGAATTCATCAATGGGAGAAATACAATTATATAAGCCAGAGGGTAGAGATGATACCATAGATGACCCTTAAGAAAAATGAAATTCTTCTACAAATTATCCAACTCTTAGCTTCTAAAAGCTCCAAAAAACAATATATACATCTCCTACTTTTGCGCATAGGTAGGAGTTAAAACCTAACTAGGGTTACAAAGATTTTTACAAGAATAAAACCAACCCTAACTTTGTCAACTCTTATCATAAATGTAACTCTATAAATATCTCAACTAATCAGATACATCAGATGTGCCCATCCCTATACTATAACCAACCTATAGACAAGCAACCTGGATTCATCTACTTTCATGCACAAAGTCTCACCATGAATGCTCAAGTTGGTGCCTTTCTGAGATAAGAATCGACCCATGATGGCCAGATAGGCCTCTCATCATCTTTCTGAACTACAAATGTCCTACAAAATTATAAATTTTCTAAGCTACCTTGCCATTGTATCATGTTGAATCAAAAATTGGCAAAAAACCCCCGTAGAGATATTCAAATTTGAACTGCAATGGCTAGCTAATCATTTTAAAACATAACCATCGATCTCCTTTAACTCTTGGCAAATGAATGGCTTAGATCTATCTTGAAATGGTCATGAAACCCTCTTAAAAAGTTCAAATCCATCTCAACACACTACAGCCAATGAAAACTTAGCACATGGGCATATCTGTCAATCTGGACCCACCTTGACCTTTTCTTCCTTTAAGTCATTCAGTGATTGAGTGACCAAAGACTCCTTTCTCATTCACAGAATCCTTCTCTTAACCCTAGTCTGGTCAAGTGATTCAACAAACACTGCAGTCACTGAATAGCTGATTCTTTTTACTAACCCTAGTTTCATTAAGCGAATAAGAGAAATCTTTCATACGCCGATTTGCAGAATACTCCCTTAATCACTCATGAGAATTTTGGCTTACATTTGGTGAACTGGCAACCGAAGACAATCACCAAATCACTAAGAATTTTAAGGCCTCACTAACTTATCCTATGATTTTGTGAACACACACATTCACGCACTCACTAGATCATTTAGAGTACTACTATCTTGTCACGCAAATGAGTGACCAAAGAGAAGTTATCGGGGCCACCAAATATTTTGTCAAACCTAGGCCCAAACTGGCCACCTGTCAATCTTTTATTCACTTGAACTACCTCATCAGCAACACCTCAGCACTTCTTTGACATCGGACCCACTTAAGACAAGATCCTAATCTAATGACAGGTGCAAGATCTCATACCCTTTGAATATTCTTTCAGATCATATGCCTATCATAGATCTTCATCAAGCTGCGACCCTGCTGACACATCGGTCCACCTAGAAGTCCTCATCAGCATGTAGCAACCAATAGAAAATGAGCACATCAGCAAGAAAGGACCCACCGAGAATTCTCTAAGATAAAGCAAGATCAATGGTGGGCACATGACCGCATGTGTCAGAAAGATTCCTTGCGAACATGCGCTAGCCGTTGATCCTCTGTAGATGTTAGAGCCCTTTAAAATACTAGAAACCTGGTCCCACTAACACATTGCCAAATCACTACCATGTGGACCAATGAGAAGCCACCATTGATGTACACATAGTAGTGGACCTACCAGGCATGAAGAGTTATGTCACTAAGGAGAATCAACGGTTGTCTGAAAATCACATACCTCAGACACATTTCATGAGAACACAAGCTAGCTATTGATTTCCAAGCTTCTGATATCCTTGGGCCCACTAAGAAAATACAATTCATCATCTCTCAACCAATGAAAAGCTTCCAAGTAGAACACCGTGGCAGTGGACCCACTAAACTCTGAAGTGCTGCATAGAAGGGAAGATCAATGGTTGTCTGAAAATTGCATGCCTCTGACAGAACCTATGAGATCTTATGACAACCTTTGATCTCATCAACTGGGACCCCACTCAAAATCTCTTAACCCTAGAAGCTTTAGCAAATGCATGACCAAAGGAAGAATCACTCAGTCACCGAATAGAATTCCTAACCTTGGTTAAGTCTACAGAATACGTGAACAAGGCATTCATAGAATTGCTATCTAAAGTCCTACCTAGAGTTTTAGTTAGCGAATGCCCAACTAAAAGGCAATCCGTGGAGTCATTGAATACTTTAGGGCATTGCCAATTTATCTTGTGACTAAGAGAAACACTACAGTTGCAAGTTCACCGAGAGGAAAAGGTGACTGTCGGAATACTTAGAGAACCTGTGACCAACCAATGAATGAAAAGCACACATGGGTATTTGAGGATTTTAAGTGGCTGATAAAGTAACTCAAAAATATAACAAGGCCTAGGGTTTTTTAGAGGGTTTGGCCTATAACGGCTAGTTTATGAATTTTTTAAGGGTTTTGGGCCTAGCCGGGGACCTAGAAACAATTGCAGAGACCAAGGGGAAAATGATAAAGCCATGAAATTTTGCAGTGTTCTTGGGAGGATAAAAATACAGACCCTGGGATAGATTTGGCCAAATTTTCATGTATATGAAAATTAGGGTAATAGTAACAAAGTGCGTATTGAAAAATCAGAGTTCTCATCTATAACCTAATTTATTGATTGACTCTGTCGAATATTATTAATATGGTGGAGCAATTGAAGTGCCCCAAATGTGAGGCAAATGTGACTTTCTCTCGTGAATGTGACTTCAAGGAAGCTATGTCAATTGAAATCAGAGCTTCAACAACAAAACGTGCCTCGAAATGTGCTCAGGAATAGAGCATACCAGGCTTACAAAAAATACTTTCACTGAAGGATTTCACATATAGACTATTTCACAAATGGTGTTGCAATCACTGTTACTTGTTTGTTTTGGGGCATATATCTTGCCCAATTCTCACATTCCAATTTTGAATAGAGTACAAATAGAAGGACAATTCTTACAAAGGATTCAAATTCTGGAGAATTTTATACTCTTCTGGTGAGAGTAATATTTTGGGGGCTTGAATCCATGAACAATCTAGTGATCCAAATTGTGGGAGAGAACTTGAATTGGCAAGAAATAGGGAAGAACTATTGAATCTAATACAACAGTTATAGTATTTTGTATTTATGATGTTCAAGATTATGGGGAAGATGATTTTTGGGCTAATGGGTTTTCAGTTAAAATTGGGGGAAATCCTCCTACAACTAAAACTAGTGTTGTTAGTGTTAGGATAAGGTGACTCAACCTTATCATGATTAATTGTTTTATTTATTCTTTTAGAAAGATGCTAAATGAAGATGAAATCTTCGACAAGGATGGACTTGGACAAGAAAACATAATGTTTCCCTTTTTCCTTAATTTATTATCTTTGCTTTGTTTTTAAGGCAAGAGTTGTGCATAAAGAAAGTTTCTAAAATAATTTTTAGATGTGTTGAATGTAGATGCTTTAGAAACTGTTTCCTCTTGTACAAAAAGTCTATAAGTACAATGCATTGTGGTAGATAATTAAGAGTGAGAGAGAATTTTTTTGAAGAGTGTTGTTATCCTGTCGAAGTTATTCTGGATTTAGATATCACAATTGATTATTCTTATACAGTTGTGGCTCTGGAGATTGTATTGTAACTTTTTTTATGATAATAAAATTGAGTCTGGCTTTGGAGTGGTGTGTTTTTTCCCATGAGATGGATCATTTACCATATGGACACTCTTTTCTTTCCTATATTTTGGATGCACTCTTCCAGTTTTTCTTGATCAACTCTTCAGGCTTTTGGTGTTTATTTCATCTATATCTTTGAGTTCAAGTGTTTGCCTTTGTTTGCCTACTGATTTGAGTAGTGTTTTTTTTAGGGCACTCATGCAAATTACTATCTTCTCTACCTAGTCATATTTATGTGGAGGATCTTTAGATCATCAATTTCTTCTTGACAGATTTTGTAGTTTCATGGTTCAGTAATGTTGTACATGTTTATCTTTGTTCCCATTTTCTGGAACATTCCTAGTTTTGGAGGCTTCTTCAGTCCTTTAGACTAGTCTTGGTCTCTTTATGGAGTAGAGTTTTTCCCATGTGGTTTTCTCTATTTTTCTTCTTTGTAGAAACTCTCTTTTGTACTTGGGTACCTGATCAAGGCTTTTTTTGTCAAGACCTATTTTCTTTCAGTTGTTGTTTCTAGGTTTTTAGCTTCTCCCAAAGTTCAGCTTAAGGGGGGGTGTTAGAGTAATAAGTTTTTTTCTTATTAATTGAATCATATTGATTTAATTATTAAGTCACTTATTACTCTTTCTATTTAAGCTAAAATTTAGGTATATAATAATTAATTATTTTATTAATTATTATTGTGCAACCTAGGGTTTTACCTTCTTAGGTTTTTGATCTCCTTTTATAAGGATTGATCTCATAACACTTTGTAACCTTTTATGACATTTTCATTATTGATTGCAACTTTTGTTTTTGCACATCAAATATTTCTCCTCTCTCATGGATCGATACATTCAGGCCTCCATAGCTATTTGCTTCTCTCTCTTTCTATGAAAGGTGTTTGTGTGTAGGTGTTCTTGTGAGCTGTGGGTTGTTTATTCATCAACTCCAATAATTTTGGTAGCTTGATGTATGCTATGGTTTTTACGAGGCCAAATATTGCCCAAGAAGTGAGAGTCCTTAGACGGTATATGGCTAATCCTAGAAGGGTGCATTGATATGCAGTTAAGAGAGTGTTTAGATATTTAGGGGGAACATCTGAGTATTGCTTATGTTTTCATGGTAATCCTAATGTATCTCAACATTCTATTTGCATTCATGGATATGTGGACTTAGATTGGGCAGGTGATATTGATAGAAGAAGATCCATTGGTGGATATGTTTTCATGATGTTTGGTGGTACAATTAGTTGGATGAGCAAGTGGTAGGCTATAGTTGCTTTGTCCACTATGGAATCTGAGTACATGGTAGCTACTCATGCTTCCAAAGAGCCCATTTGGCTTAATAGATTGTGTTCTGATATTGGTTTTGATGAAGGACAGATTACTGTCTATTGTGATAGCCAGAGTGCTATCTATTTAGAAAAGAATGCTACTTTCCATGCCAGAACAAAGCACATTAATGTACAATATCATTTTGTTTGTGATATGGATGAAGATGGAAAGGTAAAGTTGGAAAAGGTTGCTACTTTGGAAAATGTTGCAGATGCATTGACAAAGCTAGTAAGCACTAAAAAGTTCAGATGGTGTGTTAGTTATATGGGCCTTGGGGCCTATGCTGTGATATAGTGACTCCTATAAGGTCTTCGTCAAGTGGGAGAATGTTAGGATAAAGTGACTCAGCCTTATCATGATTAATTGTTTTATTTATTCTTTTTAGAAATATGCTAAATGAAGACGAAATCTTCCACAAGGATGGACTTGGAGAGGAAAATAGAATGTTTCCCTTTTTTCTTGTTTTATTCTCTTTGATTTTTTTTAAGGAAAGAGTTATGCATAAAGAAATTTTCTAAAATAATTTGTAGATGCGATGAATGTAGATGCTTAAGAAACTATTTCCTCTTGTATGAAAACTCTATAAGTATAAGGCATTGTGGGTCAATGCACAAAGTTGGGTACCAATTCTATGGAATTCTTATAGAAATAAAAGATGTCACTCGAAACGGACGCTTGATTTCAAAAAATGGGTATCCATTTTAGGTTCGGGGGCCCGATCCTAAATTCAAAAAATGGGTGCCCATTTTTTTCAAAACAGGCACTCATTTGTTTTCAAAATGGGCACCCATTTCAAAATAGGTACCCTTTTCTATTTTTTTTTTTTAATTAAAAATGTATTTTAACACTTCAATTTTAAAAAAATAGGCGCCCATTTTTTGAATTTAAATAATGGGTGCCTGTTTCTTAAGACATGAGTGGGAAGCACACATCTGCCTCCGATTTTGTTCCAAAATTGGTTTGGTTTAGGCTTGGTAGAATGAATCCTATGGCTTGACCTCCAAAAATTTGGTTAATGCACTGGAATGCTAAATTTATGCTTTGTGGTAATTTTTTGAGGGCCTTCCTGATCATATCTTTTTATGAAACAAAAACCCATTAGAGTTCTCACTTTCCTGATTTCAAAAATATATATTTCATTGTGATGTGATTATTTTTACTATTTTTGCATTATTTATTAGTTAAAATGGTACCTAAACGTAAAATAGAGAGGTTCACTAAAACTTTAATAACTTTTTTATTTTTAGGTTTTTTGGAAAATAAATTATATGACATCAATCTAGATACAATTCTCTTGATAAAATAATTTTTTGAAAAAATAAGAAATTCTCATCAAATTATGGTGGTCGTACACCAAATATTTTGGAAATGTGTTTTATAGTCAATTAAAAATTAATTAAAAAATATATTGAATAAAAAATAAGGAAAAATATGCTCATCAATATTTGGTGTCTTGGGTATATTTCCCTAGAAGGATTTGCAAAAAATTATTTATATAAGTCAAAATATGGTGGTCGTACATGACTATGGTATGGTTGTGAAACATGCATTTTGAAAAGATGGTTTTTAAACATTCCTACCAAAAATAAATTTATACGATGTGGGTATTTAAATAAATTACATATTTGGAAAATAGAGTCCGAGAGCTATATTTTCTATTACTAATTTTTTTTGAGATTTAATCTCTAAGTGCCTCAAATTTAGACATCAATTGATAGGAAATTTGAAAAAAGGGGAAAACACTTCCACTTTTTGCCCAAAAGTGGGACTCAACTTCTTGCAACCACCCTTGTGGTAGAGAATTAAAAGTGAGAGAGAATTCTTTTGAAGAGTGTTGTTATGCTGCTGAAATTATTCTAGATTTAGATATCATAGGTGATTACTCTTGTATAGTTGTGGCTCTAGAGATTGTATTGTAACTTTTTTGTTGATAATACAATTGAGTCTGGATTTGGACTGGTGGATTTTTTCCCGTAAGGGTTTCCCACGTATATTTGGTGTTATGTATTTATGTGTATAATCCATTTTCTGTATGTATTTATTTAACTTGAAATAGTTTAAGGTTTTGTGAGATCAATTTCAACATCTTCTCTCATGTTAGAATTAGCATTTGGAAGTGTTTCTGCACTTTGGCTTCCTTTCAGTCAAGAATTTGAAGATAAAAGTTTTGGTTAAGCGTAGAGAAAACTTGTGATCTGTGTGTCAGGAGATAATGGTGGAGGGTGAAACAATGAAGAAGATGCCTTGAAAACATGAAAACCATGAGGACTGTATTGATAATTGGTTGGATTCCTCAAACTTTTGCCCACTTTGTAAGCATGAATTTTCTACTGATGATCCTGATTATGAGCAGAGAAAGGAGAGAAAGAAGAAGAGAAGATAATGAGATTTTTTGGATTAAAATGGTTAAATTAAGATGTTTTACATAACTTAGGGATAAAATAAACTATGCATGCTTCTTTTGGTAAGAAGTATATGAATTGTAATTGGTTGGGAGTGTTGGTTCCTGGATAGGATTTTACACTCCATGAGATACCAATATGCCTATGACTGATGTTAATGATTGGTTAATTCCAAATATGAGAAATCTATAGGCAACTGGACCAACTATAGGGACAAGACTGCCCTCTTCACTTATGGCTCTACAAAACCAAGGTAGGTACACCTGATCCAATAGTTTTACCTCTTTTTCTTATCTAATACTAGATCTTACAATAGATAACAGTGAGAAAATACTAAGTAACAACCTATTACTCATTGACTCTCCATCACTAAGTAGAACAACATATAAAGTAAATAAAATTGAAATAACTGGTAATGACTAAATGTTTTCTGGATTACAAGATTTCAATCATTCCATACAAAGATAAAATAGGAAAACACGGGCCAGTGCCTTATTCATTGGGTAGAATATCAAAAGATAGAAAGAGTATAATGGTGTTTGAAGAATAATTGGTCCTAAAACATAAATACAAAATACTCCAAGTCTTTCCTACTTACAAGAAAAATCCCTAAATAGATTTAGTAAACATGCATCCAACTCAAAGAAATTTTTTAATCCAATACTAGATCAAAACTTTAGAGCTTAAACACATACATATAAACCTCAGAGAGACTTAAAAATTTACTAAATAAACTCATAGGAGGGATAAAGACTTGAGATCTGTATTAAGTATAACCTTAAACATTGCACACATCATATTCTGAATCAAAAGCTTGTAGAATAGCAGCAACCTATACTTCTTCTCTATTTCTTTGATAAAATGATACAAGATTTTACAATCCTCGATTGAGGGTTAGGGTTTTAGAATTTCTATCTTTCCAATTCCTAAACTTCTCAATGCCTAGAATGGTTGTGGAAAATCCTTTATATACAAGGAAATGTAACAAGCTACTGATCATTCTAGGGTTACAAAATTTGACTTAAAAACCTTTACAACAACCTCCAAAAATTTACAATAAATACATTGGTGGAGCAAATGGGATATTTGATCAGGTGGTTTGGATATTTGCAGATGAGCTACCTTTCTTTTTGTCTTCAATGTTGTCCTTGGCTTTCTTTAACAAATTTGATCTACAACATCTTGCTATCCATCCTGTATTTATTATCTTCATATATCTTACCAACTTTTATAAGACTCAAAAACATCTATCTTTTATTCGCTCTAGGAGGTGGGTGGAGTATTGACCTTTTGAACATGAGGTATGTACTAATACCTCCACCTTTCATATACCTCTTCGCTTGGGAACTCAAAATTGGAAAACTCAACTTTTTTCTTTGATAATTGGTCCCACTCACTTTCAATCTGAGTGACCTTCCACTGAATATCATCAAACATTGACTTGGCATTAATTAACATCTTAAGAGTGCCGCTAAAAGAATAAGTGTCACTTAGGACACTAGACACCCTCTTTGATAAAAGTACATCCATTTCTACTCTCCATTGATGTGCTTCTTTAAATTTTCCTTTATCTATAAAAATGGTAGGAACTAGTTCATAGTTTGAAAGTATCAATTCAACTTTCAACATGCTTGATTTTTTTATGAAACTATCCAAAATGATCCCATACTGTACCATTTTCTTTATAACTTGGTGCACTAGCTTAATTAATGGATCAGGGTCTTCTTGTCCTTTTGACAGCATATGAAATAACTTTACATTAGGAGACCTTTCAATCCACCTCTTCAAAATTGGGGACATTTCTGCCTTGTCCTTATTCAAGACTTCAAATAATGAATATAACTTACTGGCATGACTATGGAGAATGGAGGGCTTTAAATCAATAGCAAATTACATGATTGCATCTGTTATCTTTTCGTCATACTTTTGGTTTACTAAAGTTGTGGCCTTTATATTTTCATTCTTTTCATTTTCCAATTCTACCCTTATTTACCTGAATTTATTTGTTTCTTCTGTCAACTTTTGTTTCTCCCAAATAACCCTTGCATCCAAATTTGTCTCTGGGTAGGGGGATGGTGGTAGCTCAATTATTGGGCTTGAAGATGAAGCCACTACAAGCTTATCAGAAATCACCAACTGAGGAGACCTATGATATAAGGGCCCTAACAACTGTGCGATCAATTTGTCCTTCTGAATTAGCTCAACCTTGAGCTCGTTGTAAGATTTAAGGACCATTTCAAATTTAAGCCTAAGCTCTTCTTTCTATCTGGCATCCTTTTCTGCCACACTAACATTGAATTTAGCAGTTTCCAAAATTAAATTTGATGCCTCTACACTAGATGTCTCTCCTACTCTTTGCACTAATAAACTTCTTTTATACCCTATAGAGAGAGCTTCTTTTATTCCTCTATCTTCTTCCTTCTTTAAGGACCACATTACTAAGGCTACATGATCATCAAAAAAGATAGTTCCCCTAGTAGCCTATTTGGCTTGCTCTGCTATAGTAATAGTTTTTATCTTACTCTTTCTGATCTGATCAAAGATAATTGCATCAGCAATGTCCCACTCTGGCAAAATCAGCACCCCTATAGTATGAACCATGGCCCTTCCTGCTTCTGGAGTAATCTTTTCAAACTATTTGGCCATCTCTACCTTGGTTTGATTTTCATTTTTTGCAATGTCTTTATCAAGATGCTCCTACTTTTTCTTTTCAAAAATCTCCTTGTATTGGTTTATTTTCATTCTCCGTAGGAATTGGGAAAATACCCTAGTTTTAACAAACTTATCATCAGCAAGGAAAGAATCACTAGCTTGCTTCAAGATAGGGTCCAATTTTTTACCCTCAAATTCATTAGTAGTAAGGTCCATGGCCACCTCTTTAGGTGCCTCAGGCATCCCTTCTTGCAATTCATCACTGGAAACCAAGATGTCTCCCTCATTCCTCATTTGTATCAATTGCTCTACAACCCCATGTTTATCTAACTGGATGGGGAACTAAGAAGGGGAATAAGACTCCTCCCATGGCCTTACTTCTTGTTTCTACCTCTTTGGAGAGGGTCCCTCCATTGCTGGATCATCCATGGGCCTTTTCCCTCTAGAAATAGAGGGAACATCTTCACCCCATTATTATGGTGGTACAAGGACACTATAACCACTCCTCCTCTACACTTTTTAAACTCCCTTTAGAGTCAACTTCATATAGCTAGGCTGGCTCAAAATTTGTTTAGCCAATTCAGGGTCTATCCTACTTACTGCAACCTTCTTCTCATTTACAGCATGCATGATGCCTTCAAAATGCTCTACAAGGGAATCCACTTTTCTAGCCCATGGTTCAAAACCTTTCAATGGGTCATAGACCTTATCAACATTTGTTATAAAGTCTACACTCTTCTGGTAGACAACCCATTTTTCTTTCTTAATCTCTTGAGTTTGAAGGTCAAACTCATTTCTTACTATGTCCTCAGGGAAATTGAACTGATGCTCTATAAGAGCACACCTAATCTTGTCTCTAAACATTCCTGAAAGAAAACCCTCTATGTTTTCACACCTCGCCACTTCTTTGGACACTCTTTAGGGCTGCAAGACCTTATTTAAGTGAACCCATCCTACTTTAGTAATCACATATTGGTGTGCAATAGTTATGTTAGGGAAGAAAGTTCCCCTTCCCTTACCAGTGAGAGTAGACTCCTACAAGTCACCAATTTATCTCAAAATCTCTGCATATCCCAACTTCAATGGGACTTGATAAGGTAAAATATAAGGTGCTACCTTGCAACCATACACTTTGAAAAATGGATATAAAATTATATACCCAAAATTATGGACTATGGTGATGTCTTGGCAATACTCCTTTGGTCTAATCAATCTCAATAGTTCCCTTGGGATTCTAGGATTATCAAGGAATAACAAAGTTCTAAGTCTGGAAGCAAAATCCCTATCAAAAGTAATATAGCTAGCATCCATTCTATCCCATGACAGGGTTGTAGTCCATAGTTGCATTGGAAGGGTTTCTCCATTCCTTTCTTTCACAATATTTATTATTGAGCTAAAAAACTGCTCACCTTTGTATATGAACATGTGCATAAGCATAGAATACCACCCAAAAGGCCTACTGACCTTCATATCCTTGATTCCCTGTAATCCCTAATGGATCAAATCAGCAAGATGAGATGCAAAATCAAAAATTAGTGTGACCTGGGGGTGCAGTATTTGTACCATCATGAACATGTATGGGATTGGCATATGAGTTGTTTCATCATGCCCTAGAATTAAAGTAATAGATTTATAAAATTCTTGTGCTCTTTTACTAAAAAAATCTAGCCTGAAAGGCTCTTGGGTGCTTGCACTTATAACACACATTGATCCAATTTGATCAATGAAATCCCTTAGAAGCCCTCCTCTTAAAATAACCTTCTGTACCTCATATATCTCTGTAAACTCTTTAAAATCTATCTTGTCCAACCCAACAAAAGGGTCATTTAATGAAAAAACCTCCCTAATCTCATCCTCTATAATGCTAATTAGGTTCTTTCCATTGACATCCTTGACACACCTTGTGTCAGGATCATAGCACTTGGCAATTTGAATCAATAACTCAGCATCCATGAAAACACCAGGGCATATTAACCTCCCAACATCAAACTGCCATATGTTACTAAGGGGGGCACAAGAATTTCTTTGTGAATAAGCTACTCTGAACAAAATAAGACCATTATGCTTCTCTCCCACTTTGGCATGTCTCATCCAGTTACCTCTGTCATGGAGTGCCTCAACCACATAATACCTAGGATTTCTTGGGACAAGTTCTTTCATCCTCGTTGCCCCATTATCAGAATGCAGGAGTAATTGCATGAAATCTTCAAAAACCCCTCTCTTTCTATACTCTATCTATCCAAAAAAATTCCTTTTTGGTGGCATTTTGAAAATAGTTCTTTATAAAACAAAATATGAATACTCAAGAAAACCCTAAAGGTGATCAACTGGTAACAAAAACTTCTTATCAAAACCTTCACAGACTTGAGACAACTTTAAACTCAGAAAATAGACATACTAGACACCTATGAATTCTTCTCTTGAAATCACTTCGAGAGAAAAAATGAGCTCACCAGAAAGCTTATGAAAATGGTAAATAGAAACAATGATTCAATTTTGACCTATAGCACCAGCAACTGCCTACAATCCATTCACACGTAACACATCAAATCTACCATTACTAAAATTTGGTGACCTTAGTTATTCATAGGATGAAAAAAATGTCACTGAGCGAAAATTTGAATTTAGACCGTTGATTTATTTCTTTTCTGGTGCATCGAATGGTTGGCAAATCTATTAGCAAGTCCCTGTACTACTTTTCCTTAAGTTAGTTCTTGACCAATGAGAACAATTCAAAATCACCATGTGAAGAAATGAATAACTTTACTTTACTCTGCCCAAAGTGGATAGGTGTCGCCTCATCACTAAAGCACTAACCAATATTTTTTAGAAAAACCATCTCTAGATATAATGACAACCGTCGATGCACTTTGATTAGATGATCACCACATTTTAATAAAACTCTAGCCCCACTATTTACTTCAAAAACCTTTGACAAATCAGGAAATGCCAAGTTGAACATGTCAGTAGGTGGAAAACCCCACCTCATCCCTACTGTCAAACACACTGGCAACCCTAACATGTCACCAATACCTTCAGCCAATTAGAAGTGACCACGTCATCAAAAAGTTTTGATGTAGAAGACCCACCAAATGATCCTCCTCTTTAGACAAGATCAACAGTTATCACCATATCGCTGACCTTAAAGAGCGTGCATCTTATCTCAATGGTATAATGACAATCGTGAGATCTTGTGGTACTTTAACCATCTAAAAACATAGGCCCCACTACGACACATCACAAATCCATCACGAATCATAAACTGCCATGTCGCAAAGAACTGACATGTGGAACCTCTATCATCTTCATTCATAGTCTGGAGAAATCCTGACACCCACCACATCATAACTCCTGGTAACCAATAAGAAACTGACATATCAACATGACCTGGCACTGTCAGGACCCACCGCATACTTTATTGCTTAGAGATGATCTAACAGTCATCAGTATACCATGATGATTAAATGGTTGTCATCTTGGTCCAATGGTATAACGACAACCATAGGATAGATTCATTCTTTAGATGCCAGTAGACTATGTTATCAAATGGGCCTGCCCAAACAGGTGGTGCATTGTCACTAAAGCATATGTCAGGGATTCTAACAACTGGGAGTCTTGTAGTGCAATGACAACCACATATTTGAAAAGATTAATACTTCAAAAAAAAAAATCAAAAAGTTAGGATTTGAAGGATACAATTAATTAAAAGGGGATCCCACTTCCAAAACCTAACCACACAATAGAATAAAGTGATGAAAACTAAGGATTGAAAATTAACACATGCTTTATTTGGGAGATTAGTGAGCCAAAAAGGTAACATGAAAACATAACAAGACCTAGGACTAATTTATGGCTTGGTTTAAACTTAGGGCTTTCAACATAAAATGTTACCTTTAGGGAAAAAACTTAGACTATTTTCAAGAATACTGGCATGAAGCTGAAATTTTTTTAATAGTGATAACTGTGGCTCATGCTCAGGGATGCGTATCTCCTGTAGATATAGCGAGAAAACTAGAATCTCCTAGAACAATAGACCAGATCAAAACTTCAACCAAAAATAGGAATATTGTACACAAGAAAGAAAAACCAAACCTGTACAACGGCTGAAAAAGATCCTCTTAAGAGAAATAGAACTTCAAGAATTGACCATGAACTGGCAATTCCATGAGCTCACCTATTAAACTTTTCAGTAGATAAGAATTTTTTCCCCATTTATTTTCAATGATGTATGGTCCTAACCAAATGGGATCAAATTTCCCATGCTTGCCTTTATCTTCTAGTCTTGCATTCCACATCAAGACCATGTCTCCTTCTGTAAAACTTCTCTAAGTTGTCCTTCTATCATACAGGACTTTACATTGGACTTGCATCCTCACATTCTTATCATGTGCTTCATTTCTTACCTCATTGAGTTGAATCAGGTCATTCATTCTGACTGTCATATCTTCCTCCACATCATCATCATATGCCTAAATGAACTATTACATCTATAACAAATTATTTTGGGGAAATCTTGCATTGATGCCATATACTAAATCAAAAGGGGCACATCCAATTTCCTTTTTTATTGTAACCTTATCAACCCATAAGGCTTGTAACAATTTGGAATCCCAGGCCTTCTTATTTTTATCTAGGATTCTTTTCAGAATTTTGACCAAACTCTTATTGCTAGATTCTGCCTGGCCATTACCCTGTGGATGATACGGAGATGAATATGAAATTGTTATACCATTATTTTGAAAAAAACCAACAAACTCCTCAGACCTAAAACATAATTCATTATCAACAACTATGGTCTCTGGGAAACCAAACCTTGTGAGAATGTTTTGCATCATAAAATTTGTCACCACTTTGCTAGTTTCTCTTCTTGTAGGGATTGCCTCAACGCACTTGGTGAAATAGTCTATTGCTACCAGGATATAAGAGTGTCCACCACTGGATTTATTAAGAATTTCACCAATAAAATTGATACCCCATTTTTTGAAAGGAGCTTGAATAGAAACAAGTTTGAGAGGTAAATTTCCACCAAATTTTAATTTTCCAGCAAATCTTTGACAAGGATCACACCTTTTAACAAATTGATGGGTATCTTTGAAAATTGAGGGCCACCAAAAACCTGATCTGATGATCTTATGGGCTATTGTCTTTTCCATATAGTGTCCCCCACAAACCCCATTATGCATTTCATCCATCAGAAGTTTAGCCTTATCTTGATCCACACATCTAAGCAAAACACCCTCGTGACTCCTCCACCATAACTCACCATTTATAATTGCATACCTTATAGATTGAAGCTTAATAGTTCTTTTCTTTTTGTCATCCAATTCAGGAGGTAAGACCATCTTTTGCAAATATTTGACAACGTCCTTGTACCATTCACAATAATCCATATTACATATAAAAAGTCTTTGATCTTCTTCCAACATGTTTATCTAATTTGCATTTAGATTGCTTTGGGCCATCAATTTTTCTAGGCCCAGACCTCTCACTAGCTTTGTAATGTGGATTTCAATATTAAATTCCTGAATCCTATTAATCCACCTACATCTCCTTCTTGAGACTTCTTGTTGAACTAGAATATCCTTGACTACAACACTTGGAACATAGGCAACCACTGTGGCTCCCACCAAATAGCATCTAAATGTTTTAATAGCCTTTAATAAGGCATAATATTACTTTTCAATAATATCATAGTTCAATTCTACTACTTGCAAAGTTTTGCTGAAAAAAGAAATAGGTTGTTCAAAACCCTCAGCATTTTTCTATAACAGTACTACAACAATGGTATGGGCAGATGAAAAAGAGAAAATATGCATTGGTTTACTATAGTCTAGTGTCTTTAAGACTACGACATGCTTTATGGATTTTTTGATATCATTAAAGGCCTATATTACTTCCATGTTCTATTCAAATTTTTCTCCTTTCTTCAACATTCTTGATATGGGAATACTGATTTCTGCAAAGTTTGTAATAAATCTCCTTAAAAATTTTACTTGTCCCAGAAAGGACTGAATCCCTTTGATGTTCCTTAGTAAAGATAATTTATCAATAGCCTACACCCTTTCAGGATCTATCCTCACCCCATCCTTAGAAACAATGTGCCCTAGAAGTTTCCCCTCTACCACACCAAAGGCACACTTCTTTGGGTTCAAAGAAACCCCATATTCTAATGCTCTGATGAAATTTTTTTCTAGATGTTGGCAATGTTGTTCCTCCTTGGCTGAAAAAGATGTCAAGTCATCTTGATACACCACCATAAATCTATCAATGAAATCTTCAAAGGCCACATCCATAGCCCTTTGAAAAGTAGCACTGGCATTAGTCAACCCAAAAGGCATCCTAACATAAACATATGTCCCCCATGGGGTTGTGAATGTAGTTTTAAATTGCTCTATGTCCTTAACCATAACTTGGTTGTAACCAAAAAATCCATCCATCATAGACATTAGTTCTGATCCAGTAACCTTCTATAACATGTTCTCCATATTTGGCAATCCATAGTTATCCTTCAGAGAATTTATGTTAAGATTCATAAAATCTACACATAACCTAATATCACCATTTTTATTTCTAACAGGTACCAAATTTGAAACCCAAGTGGAATGTCTAATAGGCTTGATTATTCCAACATCCATCATCTTTTTAAGTTCACCTTGCATTTTAGGGGCCAAGGTAGGGTTAACAGGTCTCAACATCTATCTAAAAGGCTTTATGCCTTCTTTGAGTGGAATTTCATGTTGGAAAAGGTCCTCTCTATAGGCTTTAAGATCTTTATAGGACTAGGCAAAAACATGCCTAAATTTTCTGAGCAAGTCAATCAAACTTTTTCTAATTCTTGGGGATAGGCACTTGCCAATATAAACTTTCTTAGGGACAAATTTTGTTCCTAAGTTTATTTCTTCAAGCTCATTGATTTTATCAGTATTAGCAAAGAATGCCTTGTCTTTATTATCAAACTCTCTTTCAAGAGCAACTAATCCTTTAGGAACTCTGTTTGATTTCAATTGTAAAACTTCCTTCCCAAAAATAACATCTTTACCATCCACTATGTCAACATAAGCACTGAAATCCATTTCTTTGTCACCAAAGTGAGATTCACAATGAAGAAACCTAAGTATGTCTTGGTCATCAGAAAAAACTTGCCAATTATCTAGATTGTCAGGGATAGATGACCTGGCTTACACCTCTATTTTAGAAACATTTGCAAATGTTAAATCCTCTAGTCTGAGGGCTATGTTAGCCAATAAATCTGCCATTCTATTTTGACCTCTTTCCATCCAACAAATATTAAAAGCATTAAAACTTTCAATCTCATCCCACACTACATTCTTGTACTACTTTAATTTTTGATTTTTAGAAGCATAATTTGATCTAATTTGGGACACAACTAACTCAGAGTCACCTACTACCTTCAAACATTTTATGCCATGCCTTGATGCTAGTCTTAAACCTATCAATAGGGCCTCATATTCTACAACATTGTTTGTGCATGGGAATAACAAGGAAAAAGAAAATTTGAAAGTTTTACCATTAGGAGATATGAGTAGTATTCTAGCTCTGGACCCCTCCTTTGAGTTTGCTCCATCAAAATACATAGTCTAGAGACTATCAAGATCAATCCATCCCTGCTGGCTTTCTAATTCATGGGCAGGTTCAAGACCTTCCTCTGCTTCCTTATCTTGGACCTTGAAGGCATTAATGTTAGTATCAAGGAAACAATTCATGGTATCTTCTTCTTCTTCTTCAATCATGTGTGGAGCTCTAGATTCCCTGGTGACCTTGATACTCTCTCCTTCCAAATTAAAAGTGGCAAATGAAAATTCGCACTGTATGCTACCTCCCATGGAAGCAATCCACTTTCTTGATAGTAACATCCCATACTAGGGAGGAATATCCACTACCAGGACACTCATGGTCAATTGTGTATTGGGGTATGTAGCTAATTTTTAGGGGAGGGCCTTAATAGTATCAACAAATGGTACTTCTCTTGAATCCATTGCTTGACATCTACCATGAGGTGTGTCCACTTTCAATCCCAAGGATTTCATAACCTCAGTAGGCATAACAGTATTTGATGCTCAAGAATCGATCATGCAATTTTTTAGCAACTTTCCATTTATCTGCAGAGTCAAGAAAAAAGGATCAACTATCCCTGTTGTGGTGCTAAAAACATTTGTATCCAAATAAATTTGAGGAATTTCAGAGACAATCTCCTCACTATAATTTCCATCTTCATAATTTATAATTTCTATTTGTTTCTCAGTTCCCTATATTTTCTGAGGGTCCATGGGCACTACACCATTTACCCAATTTAGGGCCTTTTCCTTATGTTCTTCTATCCTCATCATTTCCAGCAATGGAACCTTGATAGTAATCTGTGACAATAGTTTACTCATATCAATTGGAACATATTTTGGATCAAAAACATCAGGTTTTGAATTTGCAACTTCTTTATCAGTTTCTTGAATGGGTATATCTGCAGCTTTTTATTTTGGACTTCATTCCCTCTTTGCAAAACTGGCAATTCATCAATAGTGGGTTTGTGTTTCACCTTATAGATAATATTAGGCTTGGAATTTTTCTTTATCTTGACCTTATCAACAAGACTAGTATCCTTAGGCTTGTCTTGTGATACTTTTGCATCTTTATCTATCTTCATGATAAAAATTCCAGCAGGCTTCTGCCCTGAATCACCAACAACTCTCTTTCTCAAGTTCCTTAGCTAGCATTTCCTATTCCCTCTTGGCCTTCTCAAGGTCTGCCTCCAATCTTTGAGTGGAATCTAAGGGAAGTTTTGGGACTAGAGGCTCTTTAATTGAAATGCTCACTGCCTTTTGCTTTCCCTTATCCTTTGGATCCCTTGTTTCAAAAGTTTGATGGACAACAGGCAACTCATTTGTCTATTTAGGAATGGGAACATAATTTATAGCCTCTAAATCTAAAAACTACCTTCTTAATTGGTCAACCCTTATCATGGCATGTCTAACCTTTTCTTTCTTTTCATTTTCTCTCTTCTACCTAATGGTTGCTTGCTCATGAATTCTTCTTTCCAATTCATACACTTCCTCAAATATTTCCTCAGAATTAGGCAAAGTCATTTCAGACTCAGCTTGTTGTGCTTGGGGCTCTTCTTGTTGATCTCAAGACTCATGGAGGCCTTGGGGCAATGATGAACCAAGGGTGAAAGGGGGAACAAAGTCTTGTCCACCCTTGCTTTTATTTCTAGACCTTCTCTCCCCCCCATGCCATCTATTTGGGACTATTTTCCTATTGTGGGGTAATCTTTCACCCTCCCTCTCTGTAGAGGAATAATAATCCTCATACTAGTTTAGGCCTAGATCAACCACCACTTCCTCATATTCTGAGGCATTTCCTTCCTGACCGGGAGGAGCAAGATCCTCCTATCTTGAGTTTCCCTTTTGTTTCCAGGTAAGATACATGTCACTAACACTTTTTTCACTCCTACCCTGGCCTCATCTAGATGTGACAGGAAGTTCACCCTGCAAACTTTCTTCTAGGTGTTCCTTCCTCCAAGAACTTGTATTTTTATAACTCATGGTGATATAGTGATATTAATTAAAACATTGGTACAGAGATGTTTTAGAGTCACCACCCAAACTATATGGGATTATGTATGATTTTATAAATTAGGAAGGGTAGGCAAAATAAAGGAGTCAACTCTATAATCAAAGGTAACTAACTAGTTTTGACAATAAGCAGGCCAAGAGTCAAGCTCAACTTGTACCTACATTATTGTATACAAATGTTTACAAATTAGAGATATCCATTATTTTGAAAATAGGCAAGTTAGGAGTCTAGCTCAACTTGAAACTTGTACTATCATCTTCTGATCACAATCTCTATTCCCCAGCAGAGTCACCATTTTGTTGGTTCCTAGATAGGATTTTACACTCCATGAGATACCAATAGGCCTATGACTGATGTTAAGGATTGGTTAATTCCAAATATGAGAAATCTATAGGCAACTGGACCAACTATAGGGACAAGACTATCCTCTTCACTTCTAGCTCTGCAAAACCAAGGCGGGTACACCTGATCCAATAGTTTTACCTTTGTTTCTTATCTAATACTGGATCTTACAATAGATAATAGTGAGAAAGTACTAAGTAACAACCTATTACTCATTGAATCTCCATCACTGGGTAGAACAACATATAAAGTAAATAAAATTGAAATAATTGGTAATGATTTACCATTTTCTGGATTACAAGATTTCAATCATTCCATACAAAGATAAAATAGGAAAACATAGGCCAGTGCCTTATTCATTGGGCAGAATATCAGAAGATAGAATGAGTACAATGGTGTTTGAAGAATAATTGGTCTTGAAACATAAATACAAAATACTCCAAGTCTTTCCTACTTACAAGAAAAATCCCTAAATAGATTCAGTAAACATGCATCCAACCCAAAGAGGTTTTTTAATCCAACACTAGATCAGAACTTTAGAGCTTAAACACATACATATAAACCTCAGAGAGACTTAAAAAATTACTAAATAAACTCACAAGAGAGATAAAGACTTGAGATCTGTATTAAGTATAACCTTAAATGTTGCACACATCATATTTTGAATCAAAAGCTTTCAGAATAGCAGCAAGTTGTACTTCTCTATTTCTTTGATAAAATGATACAAGATTTTACAATCCTCCACTGAGGGTTAGGTTTCATAATTTCTATCTTTTCAACTCCTAAACTTCTCAATGCCTAGAATGATCATGGAAACTCTTTTATATACAAGGAAATGCAACAAGCTATTGATCATTCTAGGGTTACACATTTGACTTAAAAACCTTTACAACAACCTCCAAAAATTTACAATAAATACATTGGTGGAGCAGATGGGATATTTGATCAGGCAGTTGGGATATTTGTAGATGAGTCACCTTTCTTTTTTTCTTCAATGTTGTCCTTGGCTTTCTTTGACAAATTTGATCTGCAACATCTCATTGCCCATACTATATTTATTGTCTTCATATATCTTACCAACTTTTATAAGACTCAAAAACATCTATCTTTTATTCGCTCTAGAAGGCGGGTGGAGTATTAACCTTTTGAACATGAGGTATGTACTGATACCTCCACCTATCATATACCTCTTCACTTGGGAACTCTAAATTGTGAAACTCAAATTTTTTCTTTGATAATTGTTCCCACTTACTTTGAATTTGAGTGACCTTCTACTGAATATAGTCAAACATTGACTTGGCATTAATTAACAAGTTGACAGTGCCACTAAAAGAATAAGTGTCACTTAGGACACCAGTAACCCTCTCTAATAAAAGTGCATCCATTTCTTCTCTCCATTGATGTGATTCTTTAAATTTTCCTTTATCTGTGAAAATGGCAGGAACCAGTTCATAGTTTGAAAGCATCAATTTAGCTTTCAACATGCTTGATTTTCTGATAAAACTATCCAAAATGATCCCATACTATACCATTTTCTTTATAACTTGATGCACTAGCTTAACTAATGGATCAGGGTCTTCTTGTCCTTTTGATAGCATACAAAATAACTTTACATTAGGAGACCTTTCAATCCACCTCTTCAAAATTGGGGACATTTCTAGCTTCTCCTTATTCAAGACTTCAAATAATGAATATAACTTACTGGCATGACTATGGAGAATGGAGGGCTTTAAATCAATAGCAAACTACATGATTGCATCTGTTATCTTTTCATCATACTTTTGGTTTACTAAAGTTGTGGCCTTTATATTTTCATTCTTTTCCTTTTCCAATTCTACCCTTATTTCCCTCAATTTATTTGTTTCTTTTGTCAACCTTTGCTGCTCCCAAATAACACTTGCATCCAAATTTGTCTCTGGGTAGGGGGATGGTGGTAGCTCAATTATTGGGATTGAAGATGAAGCCACTATAGGCTTATCAAAAATCACCAAATGAGGAGACCTATGATATAAGGGCCTCGACAACTGTGAAATCAATTTGTCCTTCTGAATTAGCTCAACCTTGAGCTCATTGTAAGATTTAAGGACCATTTCAAAGTTGAGCCTAAGCCCTTCTTTATCTCTGGCATCCTTTTCTGCCACACTAACATTGAATTTAGTAGTTTCCAAAATTAAATTTGATGCCTCTACACTAGATGTCTCTCCTACTCTTTGCACTAATAAACTACCTGTATACGTTGTAGAGAGAGCTTTTATTCCTCTATCTTCTTCCCTCTTTAAGGACCACATTACTAAGGCTGCATGATCATCAAAAAAGATAGTTCCCCTAGTAGCTTGTTTGGCCTGCTCTGCTATAGCAAGAGTTTTTATCTTACTCTTTCTAATCTGATGAAAGATAATTGCATCAGCAATGTCCCACTCTGGAAAAATCAGCACCCTTGCAGTATGAACCATGGCCCTTCCTTCTTCAGGAGTAATCTTTTCAAACTATTTGGCCATCTCTACCTTGGTTTCATTTCCAATTTTTGTTGTCTTTATTAGGATGCTCCTTTTTCTTTTCACAAATCTCCTTGTATTGGTTTATTTTCATTCTCCATAGGAATTGGGAAAATTCCCTAGTTTTAACAAACTTATCATCAGCAAGGAAAGAATCACTAGCTTGCTTCAAGATAGGGTCCAATTTTTTACCCTCAAATTCATCAATAGTAAGGTCCATGGCAACCTCTTTAGGTGCCTTAGGCATCCCTTCTCATAATTCATCACTGGAAACCAAGATGTCTCCCTCATTCCTCATTTGTATCAATTGCTCTGCAACCCCATGTTCATCTAACTGGAAGGGGGACTGAGAAGGGGAATAAGCCTCCTCCCCTGGCCTTACTTCTTCTTGTTTCTACCTCCTTGGAGAGGGTCCTTGCATTGCTGGATCATCCATGGGCCCTTTCCCTCTAGAAGTAGAGGGAACATCTTCACCCCTTTGTTGTGGTGGTACAAGGACACTGTAACCACTCCTCATTTGCACTGTGTAAAATTGCTTTGTATTCAACTTCATATATCTAGGCTAGCTCAAAATTTGTTTAGCCAATTTAGGGTCTATCCTACTTACTGCAACCTTCTTCTCATTTATAGCATGCATGATGCCTTCAAAATTCTCTACAAGGGCATCCACTTTTCTAGCCCATGGTTCAAAACCTTTTAATGGGTCATAGGCCTTATCAAAATTTCTTATAAAGTCTATAGTCTTCTTATAGACAACCCATTTTTCTTTCTTAATCTCTTGAGTTTGAAGGTCAAACTCATTTCTTACTATGTCCTCAGGGAAATTGAACTGATGTTCTATAAGAGCACACCTAATCTTGTCTCTGAACATTCCTAAAAGAAAACCCTCTATGTCTGCACACCTCACCACTACTTTGGACATTTGGTAGGGCTGCAAGACCTTATTTAAATGCACCCATCCTCCTTTAGTAATCACATATTGGTGTGCAATATTTATGTCTGGGAAGAAAGTTCCCCTTCCCTTACTGGTGAGAGTAGACTTCTGCAAGTCACCAATTTGTCTCAAAATCTTTGCATATCCCCACTTCAATGGGACTTGATAAGGTAAAATATAAGGTGCTACCTTCCAACCATACACTTTGAAAAATGGATATAAAATTATATACCCAAAATTATGGACTATGGTGATGTCTTGGCAATACTCCTTTGGTCTAATCAATCTCAATAGTTCCCTTGGGATTCTAGGATTATCAAGGAATAACAAAGTTCTAAGTCTGGAAGCAAAATCCCTATCAAAAGTAATATAGCTAGCATCCATTCTATCCCATGACAGGGTTGTAGTCCATAGTTGCATTGGAAGGGTTTCTCCATTCCTTTCTTTCACAATATTTATTATTGAGCTAAAAAACTGCTCACCTTTGTATATGAACATGTGCATAAGCATATAATACCACCCAAAAGGCCTACTGACCTTCATATCCTTGATTCCCTGTAATCCCTAATGGATCAAATCAGCAAGATGAGATGCAAAATCAAAAATTAGTGTGACCTGGGGGTGCAGTATTTGTACCATCATGAACATGTATGGGATTGGCATATGAGTTGCTTCATCATTCCCTAGAATTAGAGTAATAGATTTATTAAATTCTTGTGCTCTTTTACTAAACAAATATAGCCTAAAAGGCTCTGGGGTGCTTGCACTTATAACACACATTGATCCAATTTGATCGATGAAATCCCTTAGAGGCCCTACTCTTAAAATATCCTTTTGTACCTCATTTATCTCTGTAAACTCTTTAAAATCTATCTTGTCAAACCCAATAGAAGGGTAATTCAATGAAAAAACCTCCCTAATCTCATCCTCTATAATGCTAATTAGGTTCTTTGCATTGACATCCTTGACACACCTTGTCACACGATCATAGCACTTGGCAATTTGAATCAATAACTCAGCATCCATGAAAATAGCAGGGCATATTAACCTCCCAACATCAAACTACCATATGTTACTGATTTTGGTACAAGAATTTCTTTGTGAATAAGCTTCTCTGAACAAAATAAGACCATTATGCTTCTCTCCGACTCTGGCATCTCTCATCTAGTTACCTCTATCATGGAGTGCCTCAGCCACAGAATCCCTAGGGTTTCTTGGGACAAGTTCTTTCATCCTTGTTGCCCCATTATTAGAATGTGGGAGTAATTACATCAAATCTTCAAAACCCCATCTCTTGCTATACTCCATCTAACTAGACAAATTCCTTTTTGGCGGCATTTTGAAAATAGGGCTTTATAAAACAAAATATGAATAATCAAGAAAACCCTAAAGGTGATCAACTGGCAACAGAAACTTCTTTGAAAAACCTTCACAGACTTGAAACAACTTTAAACTTAGAAAATAGACCTACCAAACACCTACAAATTCTTCTTTTGAAATCACTTTGAGAGAAAAAATGAGCTCACCAGAAAGCTTATGAAAATAGTAAATAGAAACAATGATTCAATTTGATTTATAGCACCGGCAACTACCTACAATCCATCCCCACGTAACACATCGAATCTATCATTACTGAAAGTTGGCGGCCTCAATTATTCACAAGACGTGAAAAATGTCACTGAGAAAAAATTTGAATTTAGGCCATTGATTCATTTCTTTTCCAGCGCATCAGACGGTTGGAAAATCTATCAGCAAGTCCCTATACTACTTTTCCTTAAGTTAGTTCTCAACCAATGAGAACATTTCAAAATCACCATGTGAAAAAATGAATAACTTAACTTTACTCTGCCCAGAGCAGATAGGTGTCACCTCATCTCTAAAGAACTAACCAAAAACTATCAAAAAAACCATCTCAAGATATAAGGACAACTGTCGATGCACTTCGATCGGACGGTCACAAAATTTTAATAAAACTCCGGCCCCACTATTTACTTCAAAAACCTTTGACAAATCAGGAAATGCCAAGTTGTACATGTCAGCAGGCGGAAAACCCCACCTCATCCCTAGTGTTAGACACACTGGCAACCCTAACATGTCACTAATACCTTCAGCCAATTAGAAATGACCACATCATCAAAAAGTTCTAACCCAGAGGACCCACTGAATGATCCTTCTCTTTAGACAAGATCAACAGTTGTCACCATACCACTGACCTTAAAGAGTGTGCATCTTATCTCAATGGTATAATGACAACCGTGAGATCTTTTGGTACTTTAACCATCTGAAAACATAGGCCCCACTACGACACATCACAAATCCATCATGAATCATAAACTACCATGTCACAAAGAACTGACAAGTGGAACCTCTATCATCTTCATTAATAGTCTGGAGAAATCCTGACACCTACCACATCATAACTCCTGGCAACCAATAAGAAACTGACATATCAACATGACCTGGCACTGTTAGGACCCACTACATGCTTTATTCCTTAGAGATGATCTAACACTCGTTGCTATACTGCAATGATTAAATGGTTGTCATCTTGGTCCAATGGTATAACAATAGCCATAGGATTGATTTGTTCTTTAGACACCAACAGACTATGTTATCAAATGGGCTTGCCTAGATAGGTGGCGCATTGTCGCTAAAGCATATGTCAGGGATTCTAACAATGGGGAGTCTTGTGGTGCAATGAAAACCACATATTTGAAAAGGTTAATACTTCAAAAAAAATAATCAAAAACTTAGGCTTTGAAGAATACAATTAATTAAAAGGGGATCCCGCTTCCAAAACCTAACCGCACAACAGAATAAAGCGATGAAAACTAAGGATTGACAAATTAGCACATGCTTTATTTGGGAGATTAGTGAGCCAAAAAGGTAATGTGAAAACATAACAAGTCCTAGGACTAAATTAGGGCTTGGTTTAAACTTAGGGCTTTCAACATAAAACATTACCTTTAGGGGAAAAACTTAGACTATTTTCAAGAATACTAGCATGAAGCTGAAAATATTTTAACAGTGATAATAGGGAGTTTTGTTGAAAGACAGAAAGGTGATGTGGATGAATAAGTTAAATGTAGAAATAATTTATTTTAAAATTAATTATATGTTTAATATATTTTATAAAAGTTAAGGATAAGAAATGCTTTCTCTATTGTTATGTTTAACAAAGTTTCAATTTCTCCTATGGTGCCTCAATAAAGAAATTGGAAAAACCAATTATGTTTCATTTTTTATCCTTTTCCAATGTCAAATATACATAACCCTTTTATACTCCCTCAAATGTGAAATGAACAAGTAGTTAACTTAGTTTAAAATTTCTACAATTTTATTATCAGTTAATGACATTAGTTGAAATTGTCAAAAAATTTGCAAGCTAAAAAATCAACCATTGAGTCAAGTTTGGTAAAAAATCAAAGAATATGTTACAAACCTAATAAGCACAATGTTTTCTAGATTTTCTTATAAAAAAATTACATTTTTCATATAACTTGGTGTGATATGAAGAATTGTAAACTGAATACAAAACATTTTAGTTAGCTTAAAATATGGTGTAATGTTGGCTATAGGTATTACCAAGTAACGAGCTAGGAAAAGAGAGTGCAGGAATTCAAAACTTGGATGTTGTGTAATTTACTACTCAGCTGCCTCGATGTCATTCTTTTTCAGAATAATGATAGTCTTTTTTGAGCCTCAGAGAAATTTATATTGTAATAGGTAGAAATAGTTATCATGTATGTAGAATAAATTCAGAGTTCTAAGCTCTTCATTTTTATTTTTATTTTTTGGGGGTTCTCAAAGTGCGCATGGTGAAGGGAGATTAATTAGTTATTAGAGATCATTTTAGGAGTAGTGATCCTTATGTTATTCTCAACCTTGACAACCATGTCCGTAATCTCTCCCCACTCTCTAATCTTTTTTGCATTATTGTTGATTATAAGAATTTATAGGTTTTCATCTCTCAATTCATTCTCCTGTTTCAAATGTATGAAAATTTAACTATGATACTTTTTCTCCAAATATTAATATTAGTATAAGATGAAATTCATTAATATAGGATATACTTCAATCTTTGAAGTAAACTTATTAAACTTAAAATATATAATGTATATACCAATAAATTCTCAACATATATTGTTTTTTTCTCTGTACTTGCGAGAGACTATCAAAGATCAAGGAGGCCCAGTGGTCTCTCAATCTCAATCCAGTAATTTGATGTAATTGTCTAAATTTGATAAAGCTATTTTTGTATTACATGAACGAGAGAGTGGTTGATTTCTCATCAGTTTCTTAGTATTCAAATTCTCAACTGACTCTATATCTATATTTGATCTTGTGAGCTAGAAATATATAAAATTATTTAAAAAAATTCTCTTTCTCTAGCAAGTGAGGAAAATTGATGAAGGTTCTTCATCAAAGTCTCTTGAGGCATTGGAGTCAAAATTATTTTAATGTTCTACGCTAGTTGAAATTAATGTAATATAGGTGGGGCAGGTGGGGGAGATGTTGGCAGTTATTACATTTTTTACAGTTTTAATTTATACTAATAAAATACCATTGTTTATCTATGTAGTTATGTAATTATATAGCTTCTTATGTTTTGTACTATCCTTGTCCATTTAAAGAAATTCATCTAGTGCAATGAATAAAAACTTTTCAATTTGTATTTTTCTCTTTGTCTCTCTCACACCATCTACCAAATCAGATTTACTCTACATATCACACCTTTGGATAGTTGTATTCCTAATGAAACTTTTTGAATCTGCACCAAAATCTTCCTCCAATTGATTCCTATTCATAAAGTAGATGTGGAGGGAGTAATTCTATGCCTAGCTATAGGAATAACTATGGTGAAGTGTACATCATTCTCAAAAGGCCATAGTTTCCTTCTCCAACACAAGATCTTTAATACCCTATAGATCTTGAAAATCTTCATCTTTAAAAGAATGATCCTCCATAAAACCTATGAAAACTATAGGATCAACTCTACAAGGTTTAATATGAATTTACGTTCACATAAAGATGGGCTAAAATGTAAATCTTGACTATCCTTTGTTGTGGTTTGTTGGGTTGGTTTATGTTCCACTTGGTGGAACTATGGTTAGTTCCTTTGGTTTTTTTGGTGGTGCAGCATAGTTGTTTTATGGTTTTCCATTGCCCTATCTTTCATTTCTTTTATTTAAAGTTTTGGGTCCTTTCAAAACCCATTTTTACTTAAACAAAACTCTACAAGGTTTAATTTCTTCCCCTAATAAATTAGAGGATTTCGCCAAAATTTTTATTATGAGAATATAAGGCTACTCATATATCTGCAACTCTTTAGATTCATCTATAACTAGTGTAGAAGGATTATTCTCATTCGATACTCCCTTAAAAATTGTACTAGTAGACTACACATATGAATTATTCTCCTTTGAACACTCACTTATCCTTCTTCATAACTTTTTTTAAGCTTTATTTTTTGTTTATTTAATCAAACAATCTTTTGATCAACACCCAACCTTTTTATGATGAAATTATGTAAAATAGACTCACTCACACTCAATATGATGCAAGGGGACAATGGGGGATAGAGGTAGAATCAGGGTTAATTGACTCTACTTAAATCCACAACCATACCTCACTAGTACATTTTGCACTATTTTTTGACGCACTATTGGTCGAAGTTTCTACCCAACTTGGTCAAATCATCGACCAACAGGTTCATTGCTATTATTGGCATTGAAATATCAACCAATTACTGAACCCATCAAATGATCGACTCCGCTATTGGTCAAAAATGAGGGAAACCTAGGCCAAAGATAACATTGGTAAGTGTTTGTGTATTGGTCGATCTTTCGACCAATATGGGTTGAAAACTTTGGTCACTCTGACTAGGATACCAAACTCATGACGGTCATAGTTCAACCAAATTTGGTCAAAATATTTAACGGCTCTGACCAGGATGCCAAACCCATGATGCCGCATTTCGACATAGAATGGTCAATTTTTGGCCAGACTTTTGACGTAGGTGGGTCAAAATTTTGACGCAACGCGAAGTGTTTTAAAAAAATTGAAGATAAATATCCAGACTAATCACCAATGACATCCTGATTGGTGATTAGTCTATATATTTATCTTTAGGTGTCCATAGTCATTCTGTTTCTTGTTGCTAGTAGGTCCTTGCTCATTCTATTTTCCAGACTGCTTTGGGCTCTAGCAATTTATCTGCTCTGCTTTGTGTGAAACTATTGGTTTTTTCATGTTGTTTGAACTATTTGAGAGATAGGCTTTGATTGGTGATCTGTGAATTTGTTTGAATTGGTAGAGCTTCCTCTTAGACACCCACAACTCTTCAAATCTATTCGTGTGAATCCCCCAAAGGGTATTCTTCTATATGGGCATCCTAGTTCTAGGAAAACTTTAATTGCTAGGGTAGTGGCAAATGAAACCGCTGCCTTCTTTTTTATGTATCAATGGAGCTGAGCTCATGTCAAAGTTGGCTGGAGAAAGTTAAAGCAATCTCCAAAAGGCTTTTGAGAAGGCTGAGAAGAATGCCCCGTCGATTATATTTATTAATGACATATTACAAAGATTTGTCTATGGGCTTGCAAGTATTCTATTAGAGAAAATATTGAGAAGGTGAGTTTCAATTGTGGTGGATTTTGCAAACTAGATTTAGTTATGAATTTCTTAGTGGTTTTTTTTGAATTGGTTTGATAGAATTTTATATTTTTTGTTTCAATTTTCCTCAACTTGTATCTTATTATTTCAATTTGTTATGTTCTCTTTCCTCTACACTTTTACAGGATAATATTGAACATGAAAGAAAAAGAAGTGAGAACCCTAAGGCCATGGATGAGGATGATAGTGATAAGGTAGATAATGCTATGAAAAACTTTCTTTTTAATAAAAAATCCTACTGGAAAATATTCTATACTAAATCAATTCTACAACAAAGAAAGTCTAGTTCAACTAATTCTGACTGGTGATTCATGAATTGGTAGAGCTTCCTCTTAGATTCCCACAACTCTTCAAATCTATTGGTGTGAAGCCCCCAAATGGTATTCTTCTCTATGCACCTCTTGGTTCTAGGAAAACTTTAATTGCTAGGGCAGTGGAAAATGAAACCGGTTCCTTCTTTTTATGTATCAATGGACTTGAGATCATGTTAAAGTTGGTTGGAGAAAGTGAAAGAAATCTCCAGAAGGCTTTTGAGGAGTCTGAGAAGAATGCCTCATCCATTATATTTATTGATGAGATATTACAAAGATTTGTCAGCGGGCTCTAGCAATCCATCTTCTCTGCTCTACGTGAAACTATGGGTTTTTTCATTTTATTTGAACTATTTGAGAGATAGGCTCTGACTAGTGATGCATAATTGGTTTGCATGTTTGCAGTGTGGAAGTAGTGTTGGGGATGCTAGTGGTGTTGTAGATAGAGTCCTTAACCAATTGTTGATGGAGATGGATGGTATGAAAACCAAGAAAACAATTTTCATTATACCTAATGTCATTAGCCTCTTATACCCAAGGATTCAATGGAGCCAATATTATAGAGATTTGTCAGTGGACTTGCAAGTATTCTATTAGAAAAAATATTGAGAAGGTGAGTTTCAATTGCGGTAGCTTTTGCAAACTAGATTTGGTTATGAATTTTTTAATGGTTTTTTTTTAACTGGTTTGTTAGAATTTTACATTTTTTGATTCAATTTTCCTCAACTTGTATCTTATTATCTTAATTTGTCATGTTCTCTTTCCTCTACACTTTTACAGGATATTGTACGTGAAAGAAAAAGAAGTGAGAACCCTGAGGCAATGGATGAGGATGATACTGATGAGGTAGCTGAAATAAAGGCTGCTCATTTTGAGGAGTCAATGAAATATGCCCAAAAAGTATCAGTGATGTATTTACTGCTGTTGTTTCTTCTGCTACTGCTTCAGATGTATTTGCTAACACTATTTCCCCCACCAAGATGATGTGCATCCATTTTATGGAGATTTGCTAAATGTTTTATATGATAAAGATCACTACAAGTTGTCCCTTGGCCAAATCAATATTTCTCACAATCTCATTGCCAAAGTGGCCAAAGACTATGTTAGGCTGATAAAATATGAGGATTCTATTTACCATTGCAAATCTTTAAAGGTTGCTGCACTTGGATGGATATGTACCATTGTTAAGAGAATTGGACCAAGTTTGGCTTACCTCAAATAGGTGAGGCAACATATGGTTATGTTCTTTTTCCTATCTTTCTAGTTTTCACTACTTTTCGTTCCTTGGGATATCTTGCAAGGGTTCTATAAATTGATGTTCTATATTTTGGTGGGTGTCTTGTATGGGCCTATGAGCTTTTTATCTTGTCTTTTTTTTTCAATCCTAAAACTAGATTTTGATATGTGGATTGCTTGTAAGGAACTTTGATACCTTCATTTCAGTAGTTCTTCATATGATAGTTTTCTATGCAATCCCCAGTCTAGGCTTTATTTGTATATTTTTTTATCTCAATATTAAAATAATTAATTTAGTTAAATAAAGCTTTATGTCCCAAACACAATGACAACTAGGATGTGGATTTAATCTTTCTGACAACTAAAGAGTAAAAACAGATAAAAGATGGTTCAATATAACCTACAACTTTGTCCATGTAAGAGTTGAACTCTAAAATTTATCGTATGAAGACCGTCAATTTACAACTAAGAATATGATATTGAATAATTATGACTTATTTTAAAAATTCAAGAAAACTTAACCATTTATGTAGCGATTACTTAAAAAAAAGTATACCTAATTGATGACTCAATATTTGTAACCTCTTAGAAACTTTTCCTTTCCACTTCAATATATTTCCTTGATAATTCTTGATCTCCTCAAAAATAGTAGGAAAAAAAATGATGACAAAAGAACTTCCTACTTTAGAAAATTGCATCAATACTTAACTTAAACATTACAGTCATGAAGGGTGTAACAAAATCTGATATGCTAATAGACAAACTCATTTTGCACAAAATGGCATTAAGCATGGATTTTGGTTTACATGTTGTACATAAATTCCTTCATTGAAGACATTATCTATTACATTTATAATTGTTTATTTATGTTCCATAGCACTAGCATATACACAAAAAGAATCTATATTAAAAAAAATTACGGACACTACATATATATAAAAATACCTGTTAAAAAAAAAGAGGCCACTGAGGACAATTGCACAAGTCTCCAGAAACAACATTACCCAACTCTTTCTCTTAAACCAAAGACTCAGTGTGTTCAATTGCCCAGACTAGCAGTCAATTCTATGTTGAGTATATCTATCAGGCCCTCCTATAGTTTGAATGAATTAAGAATAGAAGATAGGAACCGATTTAACACTTCACCTACTCAAAAACACAAACCAATGAAATAATCCACATTAGGCCAAGACAAGTTGACGCATTCAATATGAGAATACTTACACGAAATGAAGCCGAATCATGCCAGACAATGAGAATGAGAAGTTGACTATTGGCCCTTCTAGTTTTTTATTTGATAGTTGCCTAACAATGACACATTCAAAATGCATGTATGAGAAAAGACCTAGAATGAATGGAATTGATTAAATAATGAAGGTATGTTAGTTTGAGCTTCACTCAGTTTCGACAATACTTTAATATTCTCTACTTAGCAAGGCCAACCACATGAAGGTGGAAGCTCATCTGGCCTCACCCCCCTCCCCCTAACATCAATCTAAATCCCCCATTAACACATAACAATATTCATTAACATGACATATAATTCAATATTAATACACAACATTCATAGATAATTACTTAAAACAATGTTCATGGAGTTATTATGATAGTTTTACTAATATTTTTATCACAATTTGATGTTCAGGATAGGGGAAAAGCACTTGCAACAATAGAGGCAATAGTTGTAGATACAGATGATGATATCCCATAAATCCCTAATATAATAAATACGGTGAAGAAAAAACTAAAAAGAGTCAATGCAAAAATTATTACTATTTTTCATGATGCTACTACTAGCCTCATCATGATGTCCATGAACAGGTAATTGAGCAAGAAAAAAATCCCGTAACAAGAACAAATACATATTTTAGTTTATGACATAAAAGAGTATAAAATAAAAACCTTTATTGAACTTTTGTTATAACTAAAGATTAATTACTTCTTACTTCAAAATGACGTGCTTGCGCCATCAATTCATCTGTCCTCTTTAGCATCTCCTTGGTTGGATTGGCATCTTCCAAAATAGTAATAATTTATGCATTACTCTTTTTCTTCACCGTATTTATTATATTAGGGATTTGGGATATCCTCATTTGTATCTACATCTATTGCCTCTATTGTTGCAAGTGCTTTTCCCCTATCTGATATTTATCTTTAGGTGTCCACACTCATCCTATTTCTTGTTGCCAGCAAGTCACAGTCAGTGATTGGGAGAGCCCTGTTTTGGCACCAATCATGTAGTACAAGCACTAGAATTGATTTTTTTGGCACGACTGGGAAATTTTTGTATATCAAAATGCGATAGAGTTTTTTTGCCCAAACTCTATCACATGTTCATATAAAAAAATTTCCCAGCCTGTGCCAAAAATCTCAATTCTAGTGCTTGTACTGAGACCTTAAATTATTGAGCATCTCTTTGTTTCAAGAATAGTTTAACATTCTCTACTTAACAGGGCCAACCACGTGAAGGTGGAAGCTCATCTGGCCCCTCCTAGGAGCCTCTTATGACCCTTTACAACATTTTAAGACCTCTAAGATGTATTCTTAGGGATCGTAAATGGTCATAAAGGGTCATAAGGGGTCCTAGGACACAACAGCTGAGAAACATAATTGTAGGCATCATGGTCACATTTTTTTGGAGACAACGTAATTGAGTGGTATACCCAGATGATGGAGAGAAACTTCTGCACCTTCGGTTCCAAGTTGTTCTCCATCCCATAGTGTCAACTTGGAATCAAAGGTGCAGAAGTTGCACTTTGTCTAGGTATACAACTCAATTATGTTGTCTCCAAAAAAATGTGACCATGATGCATACAATTATGTTTGTCAGCTATTGTGATATCCTCGTCACCCTTAGCTGCCATCCTAAGCCCTTCTTCCCTCTTGAGTTCTTCAAGCCTCTAGAAGATATCTGGATCAATAAAGTCTGCAACATTGTGTCCATCCATGATCTGAGGAATATCATCTTCTTTCCACTCTTCATTTACCAAAATATATCGCTTCTTCAAGCTTGTAGAATAGTCTCTAGTGGTTGCAAATCAATCTTATTACAAACTATAATAAGAGGCTTAGTAAGTCTAATTTAATTTGTCTATGGACTGAGACCTTAAATTATTGAGCTTCTCTTTGTTTCGAGAATAGTTTAATTAACATTCTCTACTTAACAGGGCCAACCACGTGAAGGTGGAAGCTCATCTGGCCACTCCTATGAGCCTCTTATGACCCTTTACGATATTTTAAGACCTCTAAGATGTATTCTTAGAGGTCATAAATGGTCGTAAAGGGTCATAAGGGGTCCTCGGACACAACATCTAAGAAACATAATTGTAGGCATCATGGTCACATTTTTTTGGAGACAAGGTAATTGAGTGGTATACCTAGATGATGAATAGCAACTTCTGCTCCTCCTGTTCCAAGTTAACACTGTGAGATCCAAAGACCATAGATAAGGAATAAATTTAGAGAGCAGAGGAGGGCCATAATGACAAAAATAATATAGGATGAACCTCAAGTTAAATGAGGCAATTGCAAACATTTCAATAGAATTTTATTATTAAATAATGAAATTTGCATAGATGGAGCTTAGAACACTATAATATGCAAATTTCATCATTTAATAATAAAAATGTATTAAAATGTTTGTAGTTGCCTCATTTAACTTAAGGTTCATCCTATATTATTTTGGTCATTATGGCCCTCCTCCACTCTCTAAATTTATTCCTTATCTATGGTCTTTGGATCCTGTAGTGTCAACTTGGAATCGGAGGAGCAAAAGTTGCTCTCCATCATCTAGGTATACAACTCAATTACGTTGTCTCCAAAAAATTGTGACCATGATGCCTTCAATTATGTTTGTCAGCTATTGTGAAATCTTTTACAGTCTGGCCTTTGTTGCCTTCGATGTGTCCTGCAACCTATGAAAACTTTGAAATATGTTACATGATATAGATATAAAGATCACTAATGGGTGGGAGGAGTATCCCTATGGCCTCTATCATGTGGGGGATCCATTTCACCTACTCTTGTCACCTTCTCTTGTATTTCAAAATTTAACGAGACTTCATACCACACAGCATTCATAGATTACATTCAATGCATTATTTAGGCTTGTATTGGTGGGAAAACTCTTGAAAATGTGCAAAAGAGATTGCATTCAACCATGTTGTTTACATGACACATGTAGTTTACCTCTAGCCTAAATCAGCATTGCGTACAAATCTATGGATAGTGCATGGTATGAAGCCTCACTCAGGCTTGGAAATGATCCATGATCTCATGAATATCATCTTCTTTCCACTCTTCTTGCCTCTCTTTTCCCATCTCACAACTTGGGCATTACAACATGAATCCTATTTTCCACAACTATTGATGGATCCTTAGGTGTAGTTGAAATTACCAGATGGCCTTCAAAGGTCAAGGAACAAATGGAATAACCAAGAAAACACTATACATTAAATCATGTGATTGATAGCAGATTGAGGCTCACCTGAGCAATAAACATGAAGAATTATTATAAAAAAAATGTAAACCATATATATGCTCACTTGAGGCAAAGAGAAGTTATGTCATATCCATATTAAAATATTAGTTACAATATGAAAATACTAAACTAACTAATTCTTGAGTTCATCTCTGCATATGGTTGCAACAAAGATATGAGATTACAATACAGAGAAGGCATCGTAAAAATATAATTTTGGAATTTACCCTAGCTTGACACGTTTTGCACTCAAATCCTTCATTGTGGATAAGTGGAGATGGGCGGATAGATGTAGATTAGTTGTCATCAACCCAACTAAAGTATTTGCAGCCATTATTTCCCTATGATGCCCAATCTACATTAGTTCTTATAATATAATGAATAGTATTTACATTAGAAACATTAAATATATACACATTAGTAACCTTTTTTTCTATTTGGGTAGCACCAAAATTGTCATCCAGGGTTGCTTTGTGTCCGTGAAGTCTTCAACACACACTACCCACCACCACATTGATAGTTTGGCACATTAACAAGAGCCATCGAGCCTATATCAATAATGCACTGCACCATCGTTACTACATTTATTACATAAATACTATAACATATAACCATATGATTATAATAATCATACATTCACCACTATTGTTCTATTGTAGAGTCAAGTACTTAAAAAATGTTTGCAATCAATGGTTTGAACAAAGATGTCATTATAGGGCAGCAAGGACAATTTAACTATACCTGAGCTAAAATTAGTCAACTTCAATACTTTCAATACTTTCAAAACTAAATATGAAATAGGGATATAAACAAGAACTATCCACACAAGTTATAGAGACTAAAACCTTGCCATTGATCCATATGGGTATAACAAAAAATAGATTTACATAAACCAATTAACTCAAAACAAAAACCCATTTTTGAATAATTTAATTTTAACTTTGGCTGTGTTAAAGGAACTATGTTGACTTTATTTTCTAGTTGTTTAACATGATATTTTGTAGATTAATAGGAGTTTGCATTTTTATGGGAACATATCATTCAATTGAGCATTAATGCCCATCTATATTTAGTGAGTTGAACATAACTCATGTACCTCATGTTAGTGTGCTTGGATTAGACTAGACATTATCCAACCACATGTGAGAGTTGTCACTGTTATTAATTGGTGTAAAAGGAGGACTGCCTGTGTGTTATAGCACTTTATATAAATACTCACTATTTGGATAATGTCTAGTCTAATGAAAAATAGTGTATACAAGGTATCCAAGCACACTAGCATGAGGTACATGAGTTATGTGCATCTCACTAGTTATAGATGGGCAACTATGGCACACTAATATATGTGAACTTCTATTAATATACAAACTATCATGTTAAACAACTACAAAATAAAGTCAACATAGTTTTGTTAACACAACCAAAGTTAAAATTAAATTATCTAAAACAAATGGTGCCCTAGAGGGATAGAGGAACACTTTTCTAAAGAAGTTTGACTATTGTTTTTGAAAATGCCTCCAAGGAATGTAGGTACTGCCAGGGAGATCCAGGAGTTGAAGGAGAAGAACACAAGGTTGCAGGAATCTTACAATGCACTTTTGGCTAGGCTTGAAGCACTGGAATCCAATCAAAGAAGAGTAGTAGATGAAGGTGTTGATAGTGAAGAAGAGGAAGAACCCCATAAGGAAGGGGAAGGAGAGGAAGAAGAGGAACACATAGATCCTGAAGAGTAGAGGACAATTAGGATATTCAAGGTTATGAAGATTGAGCAGCATAAGGTGAGGGGAGATATCCCTATATATGATGGAAGTCTGAAAGAAAAGAGCTTTTGGACTGGATTGCATCAATGGTTGCATACTTTGAAGGTGAAGAGGTACCGAAAGATCAAAGGGTTACATGGGCTTCTAACCCCAAAAGTGTGAAGGAATGTTACTAGTTGGCCCTTAGAATAGAGGAGAAATTGAAGAGGAAAAGTGAAAGATAGAATAGTAGAAATAGAGGAGGTTCTTCAATGAAGGGAAGAGGAGGAAGGACAAAGGATTGAATAGGATAATGTTGCACAGTCCTAGAAATGCAGACTTTTGGGATTTTTAAAATAGGTACATGAGTTTCTAGGAGTCCATCAAATATGCTAAAGTTTCATTGTATGATAGAAGAAGCCTGGTGTACAGAATGTACTGAGTTTTTGATAAATAAACTTCTTTCAAATGCAATTTTTGGTGCAGGAGCACCCTCAAAAGATTGAATCAGAGGAAGACAAAGATGTTAAGGGGATCACAAATCTTCTAAATGTTCCTAGATAACTATTTAACCTCATCAGAGTTCTAATGTTCAATCAAGTGCTTTTGGGTGGCTATATAAACCTAAGATACTTAGATTGATGTTCATTTGTCACCTATATTTAATGTTTCTGACCTATATCTCTATAAAGGTATGGTTGCTGATGTTGTGGTTACAGGTAGTATTGGTTCTATGCAAGAGGCCCAACTCCAAAACATTCCTAAGTCATCTCCTTTGGAGATTGACAACATTTTGGACACTAGAGTTGCATGAAAGACCTAGAGGCACACCTATCTTGAGTATTTGGTACAATGGAAGCATAAGCCCATGGAGGATGCTACCTAGCTTACTCTTGAAGCTATTGTACAACTTGGTTTTCCACTGTTCACATTACCAACTCAAGGGACTTGAGTTTATTTGTCTTGCGGAGCATGGTGTAGGGCACCCAAGTCCACTTCTAGATACTGTTTATTTTATTTTGGTTGTAATAAAAGGAAACGGATCTTTAGAATCCATTTCCTCATTTTTGAGTTTGGTCCTTTTGTGTGGTCAAGAATCTTTTAGTGTTTTCATAAACCAGGGATGTCTTAGTCCACTGGATTGTTCTAGTGGGGGTTAAGTTTGTTTATGTTTGTTTATGTTTTAGTGGGAGTTAATTTTGTTTCCCATCATTTGGGAAATGTTTCCTAACTCATTGTTAAGGAATGTTGAAATTATTTCCTCATATAGCCGACTATTGGTTCCCAGGCTGGTTTGGGATCCTAGTTGGCTCCGAATGGCTAAACTTAGCTTTAGTATGTTTTAGTTTATTTTCTTTAGTTTTAAGGAATTTGAGGGATCTAGACCTTATATCAACCTCTTAGTTCTTTTAGGAAGTGGTTATTGAGTTTTAGTGCATTTTTGACAAAGTTGCACTCCAAAGTTGCATAGATTGTGAAATGTTGTTAATTTTTTGCAACACTATTGGTAGATTGTAAGTCTAGTTCTCCAACAACCACAACTGATTTCATGTTGGTTGGATCAGTTTGAAGACTTTTTGGAAGTGGTTTTTAAACCTTGTCCAATCACAAGATTAGCACAAGGAGATGATCTTCGAAGCAGTGTTGAATAAAAGAAACCCAAAAAACATTTTGAGTATGTTTTTGTTATCATACTTTGTCTATTACAAATAGGTAGATGGATTGATCATTCCACAAGTTCATTGTATGCATTGTTTATTCAAATCCATCTTAGTTTTGACTGTTGTTTGATTTCAAGTTTTAGTTACATTTACATAGTTGGTTATGAATTGAACACATGACTTGAATGTCATAGAAAACTCAATCATGTAACGGTTAGAGAGTTTTAATGTCACTGCAGGTTCATCTGTGCATCCACAGTTCTTGTTAGAGTTCATTTAACTAGACTTTGAAAACATTGTATTTTAAATTTGGTGTTGATCTGCACAAGAACCCAACCTCACTGATAGACCAACTCGGGAAAATCTATAGTTAGCTCTATCTTGAAGGTGGAACCTTGACTTGCAATTTCCCCATTGGACTCCAGTGGCATTGGGTGAGAATCAAGCCAAGGTTATGCACTTTAATAATATAAGTGCTCAGACTATGGAAGGAGGCATATTGCTTCAAGATTTTATGCCCTAGGTAGATACTTTCCATGCATTTAACTAGTAAGAAGAAGACAAGTTTGCAGAAGTGTAGTAACAGGAAGGTTAAAATTGAATCATAGATTGAATTTGATAGTCTCAGGCACATTGAAGAATCCTTGGTGATTGTACCTGCTATGTGAATCCATCAATTGACCATTTTAGATTGACCCTAATCTAACTTGATCAATTAGATTAGAGTGTCTCTATGATAGTCAATGGTACTAGGCTAAGTGGCTACAGTTGTGGAGAAGATTCAATGTGACATCTTAGTAGATAGTACAGTCTATGTCGAATGGTCTTAACCCAAATCTAAATAACCAAATGTATAAGGAATGTTGTTGTAGGCTCAAACTAGAGATTGATAGAATTTGAATACCAAAACTTTCTATAACAGTCACATACCTTATGTAAATATTGAGCTCAAGCTGGGACGTATCTACCGAGTGCGTGCTGCTATGGGTAAAGCCTAAATTATCCAGCATGGGGAGGGGGTTTATTTAGAATTATAGACCATAAAATCACATGATTGTGACATATGAATCATAAGTAAAGGAAAATTTGCATAATAAATCTTGATAGTGATTTAGAAAACAAGAGAATCATATTTTAAAAGAATTCCTATGAGGCATAAACCTTGTGAATGAAACTTGAAAGAGATAGTATTGAAAAATTGGTGAATGCAATTAAAAACTTGTCTCCCACAGAAACAACAAACTTGAGAGCACATTCTAACATGTAAAGACTCTCTATTGGATATAAAAATGATTGATGCCACTAAAATAAATAAAAGTATTAGTCACAAAGGTTTAGTTTGGGCTCTTGGGGAAAACAATCATTATCCAAATTAACTTATTAAACAAACCTAGTAGCAAAATATTAAGTTGTTTGGTACAGAATAGATGGAGGTCCACAAAGATAAGAATTAAGATGAAGCAGACATATTAAAGCACAATGCAAAAATGAGAAAGGTTCCCAACCTGCATTAAAGAGGAGCACTAAGTTTTAATCCCATGAAAGATGGCTTCATATGAGGTAGAAGAATTATCAAGATTTGAATCAAAAATTGTTATTGCCTCTAAGTAGTGCAGAGATTTATATTAAAAATCAACACTTTTATAAATAATGAATAGTCAACACTCTATTAAAAAAATAGTAATCCACTTGACACAATTTACTACTCCAAATAATTGGGTTTTTGTTATGCAACTTAATTTTCCATCAATGTCAGTTTCAAAGGTGTAAGTATTAACAAATATTATACTATATGATAAATATAATAAATGTCACTTAAAAATCAAGTGTATATCGTAGGTATTAGCAACTTCAAAAGCTTTTCTGTTAGACATTATGGTTGGAAATGCTTTGGTAGACATGTATGCCAAATGTGAAAGAATAGACAAGGTCTGTGAGTTGTTTAATAGAATGCCTCAATGAAATATGGTTTCTGAATAGATGTAAAATGGATTCACCTCTATTCAAATGTAAAGGGGGAAATATGAGATCTATTCTCAAAACCCAAATTCCCCAAAGAAGAGATCTGATTTAATCAACCAAAAGGTTAATGCACAATCGAATCAATTTTATGGAAAAAGAGTAGGAAGAGAGAGAGTAAATCCAATATTTCCCTAATGTAGAGGATTATGTTTAGAATATAGAATAATTGAAATACAAGTACTAACCTCAAATTAGGGTAGATCTAGAAAATGTTGAATTCTGATGTCTATGTGCACTTTCAAGAAAATCTAAAATCTGTCTTGGACTGGAAATGCCGAGACAGAGAAAACCCATAAATCTTTCCTCAAGATGGCTCAGCTCAGGTTTGACCCTCATAAAAGGTCAAATACCACATTCTTTATTTGAAGTCTGATTCGAATTCTATTCACAAATCCCATAAGTTGGCTGAAAAGGGCATCCAAATTCTCTCTCAGATCTGAAACTCTGCACCTATACCTGTAAGAAAATGGGGGTTTTTGTTGTATGGGGGGGTTTGCCTTGGTCAAACCCCAGTTTATGAATTAACCTTGAAATTGAATTGAAATGTATTGTGCATAAACAAAGTAATTGCAACAAATCACCTTGCTTATGTTGAAGTCCTTGTAGAGGATTCACTTGCTTGCACTTGAGAGCTTGATTGCAAAACTTGATGATAGCTTGCTTGGATGAGATGTGATGTTCTCACAAAACTTGATGATGAAAATGAGAGAGGAAGGCCTCCTTTTATAGTGATATAGGGCACACTCCTCTAGATGGGCCAACTTGGAGAATTAAATCCTAATTAGGTCCTCACCTTTAGAAAATATACCTAGATTAAATTCAATTAAAGGATTTACCATCCCGAAACCTGAAATGGCCGACCCTGAGGCGGGAAACTAAATTTCCCAAAAGCTCGAAGCTCAAAAATTAAAGATCTTGAAAATTTGGAGAAAGGGGTCAAAGTCAAGGTTGAACCTGACCTAGTCAGGGTCAACCTAAGACCTTGACCTAGTTAGGGTTGACCTAAGACCTTGACCTAGTCAGGGTCGACCTAAGACATTGACCCTGATCCTAAGTTGACTCAGAATCAAGTCAAGAGGTCCCAGGGATGTCCAAAAACCTAAAAACTAATGCCAGAATAGGACAAAATGTCAGGAATAGACATAAAATCCTATGATTACCAAGATGAATTCTAGGAGGATCCATTTCTAAATCCTACCTAGAGAACAAAGCCATGGAAGAGAGAAATTCAGGAGAATCCTTAAGATCCTAACCCTAATTTCACCTAGAATGAAGAAATCAAGTGCGAGGAAGAAGTGGAAAGTAGGGAGAAAAGCCAAATACATGCAAAGAACCAATCAAGGAACTTAACATGACCCCAAACCACCTACTCAGAGGGCTAAACACTCTTATTAGGGAAGTGCTTCCATTTTAAGATGATACAGTTTCATGGACTGCAATGATTGCAAGGTATGCACAAAATGGATTCCTTGAAAAGGCTTTAGAAACTATCAAACAAATGCAATTTCTAGATGTAAAGCCGAATTCCACAACCCTTTCTAGCATCCTCCCTGCCTATGCCAAAATGGGAGTTTTGGAAGAGGGTGTGGATATCCATCAAAGCATAAAAGATAAAGAAATTTTGTCAGATGTTGTAGTTGCAACTGCCCTGGTAGACATGTATGCAAAATGTGGAACTATAGACAAGGCACATGAACTCTTTGACAAAATGCATCAAAGACATGTGGTATAATGGAATGCCATGATTACGAGCTATGTACAAAATGGATTTTTTGAAAAGGCTTTAGAAATTTTCAAACAAATACAAATGGAAGGTGTAAAGATAAATTCCACAACCTTTGCCAGCATCCTCCCTACCTATGCCAAATGGGAACTTTGGAATAGGGTAATTAACCAGTCACTGTTAATATATTATGCAATCACATTAAATATATTATGTAGTCACTATTAAGATTGACTTAGTCGATTGCTTGATCACACAATAACCAGTAATTAATGGTTATCGTAACATATTGTTAATGTGGTATGATAACCACTAATTAGTGGTTATTTGTATCACTATGTAAGATAATGAAACAATGTCAGTCAACTGATAATGAAATGATGCCAGTCATGTCTATTCATATTGGTATTAATAACAGTTGTGTGGGCTGGGAAAGACTTACCAGGGCCATATAATTGATAGGAAATAATCAATGATACCCTAGCTCATATAAATGGATGCCATAGCTCATGGGTAATTAGAGAATCCAATGAACACACATTAACATGATGCCCTAGTTCACTAACATAGCTAATGCCATAATAAAATCATCTGAAGAAATGAACTCAATGCCATGTACACAATAGAGCATGGAGTAATGAATATCACAGTAAGATGTGCCCTCAAAATGTAGAGGAGATAACACAATCCCTACCTCAATGAGCTTCTATTTGATAAGGAGATGAAAAGCCAAGTTTCCAAAACCAAGCTCGAAGATCAAAGGCCCAAGTCCAAATAAAAATTGCAACCCCTATACACAGTGTCGAATCTTCCCTGGCTGATGTGGTTTCAAGCTCAAAGATCAAAGGCCCAAGTCCAGATAAAAACTACAACCCCTATACACAATGTCGAATCTACCCTGGTCGATGTGGTTTCACGCGTTGCCCCTTGAAAAAATTCACCGTGGTGATAATAAAATGAGAAATGAATTCTTTTTTATAAAAAATTTATATCTATGTTCATCAAAATTTTTACATACATGTTAGTGGTCAAAATTTTGACTAACACGGGCATGGATTTTTAAAAAATGAAAATTTTCCTTCAATAATCTGACCAACCAAAATGTTTTTGTTTCATGGTCAAAAAATTTGGTAGAAAAACTAGGTGAAATGTATTAGTGGCTCCTTAGAGTTACACATAGAAGAAATATCAAAACCACATGAAAAAAATGAAAGCACCATGGATATGAGGCAAGATACTAGTAGCAACACTGGTGCAATTATTGCAAAATCATCAACATGCCTAGCTATGAGGCCTTCCAGGTTTTGGCCTTATACAATGAAATTATGAAATTAGAATCACAGCTCACATTCTATCTTCTCATAATAGATCTACCACTTCTACTCTACCAACCCCTAATTTTTAACTCCTATCTTCTACTCTACATCAACCCAAGCTCCAAATATATAGCCAACAAAGCCACAATTTGGCTTGTCAAGCATTTAATTACATTATAGGTGTACTTAGGAGGAGAAACCCAAACTAAAGAAAGAAATAGAAAAACACGCTGCAAAGCCACATTTAGGTTCACACATGATCCAAGAACATATCCCAAACTTTGCAAGATCTAATTCCCCCACATAGAACTGCACAAGGTGAAACACTCCACCTTTCATGTGAAACTGGTGGAGAATCGATACCTGAGGAGAATTGCGATAACTTCTAGATCCAAATGAATTAGGACATGCACACTTAGGAGAATGCTCAAGAATAGGTCCAAGACACCACATTAACTTCTCAAGGAAAGGAACCAACAACAACAACAAATACAAAACAAACAATAGACATGAATAGGAACAAGAAATATTTTTGGTGATGTGAGATTGCTCAACACCCAATATGCTCCTACATCTAAGACCTACGTTAATAAAGAAATGATGCCCACATCAAAAACTACTCAAATTCTAACTTGAATCATAAAGATACAACTCAACTTGTGTAATCCATGAACTATCTTCAACCGACTTATCTTTCCACTAAACTAGCTATTCCATGTAGTCTTTTCTTCTTGTACTCTTGCTTACTCTGCTATTCAAGATCTCTACAATTTTGTCTCTACTTTTCTTAGGATAATCCAGATCATCTTTAGCTTCATCAGTAGATTCAAAGTAATCCAAGAGATCAACAATGTTGAATATAGGTGATTTATCCATGTCCTCTGGTAAGTCCACTTCATAAGCATTTCCACTGTGAAACTTCTTTAGAATCTTGCAAGGTCCAAACTTCTTCATTTTCAACTTATTGTAGGTACCAACTAAAAATCTATTCTTTTTCAAATGAATCATAACCTCATCTCCAACCTTGAAAGATTTATGTCTTCTTTTCTTATATGCTCTTTGTGTGTACTTCAGATTACTATCCTCCAAATTCCTTTTGACTTCATCATGTAGAGTTCTCATATACACTAAAAAATCCTTAGCTTCAACACTTCTTCTAGTCTCAATAGGAAAATCCCTCAACTCTATGGTTCCCTTAGGATGAAATCTAGTAACAATCTCAAATGGTATCTTCTTAGTACTTCTATTCACATAATTATTATATGCAGATTCTGCTTGTGTAATAACTAAATCCCAATTAGCAGGCTTTTCTCAAACTAAACATCTCAACAAGTTTCCCAAACTTTTTTTCACAACTTCAGTCTGTCCATCTATCTGAGGTTGAAATGTAGAACTAAACTTCAAATCTTTATTCATCTTTTTCTAAAGTGTTTTCCAAAAGTAACCAGTAAACTTAATATCTCTGTCTAAAACATAGACTTAGGCAAACCATGCAATCTTATCACTTCCTTGAAAAATAATTCAACTACATGTAATGCATCAGATGTTTCCTTACAAGGTATGAAATGAGCCATCTTTAAAAATATGTCAACTACTACAAAAATAGAATCATTACCGCTTTGAGTTTTAGGCAATACAAGACCAAAGTCCATACTCACATCTTCCCAATGTCTATCAGGTATAGGAAAAGGTGTGTACAATCCCACATTCTGACTAGTTCCTTTTGCTACTTGACAAATTTTGCAACCTCTAACCATTCTCTGTACATCTCTATAAATTTGTGGCCAAAAGTATCTTTCTAAAATCAATTTCACAGTCCTATCAATCCCAAAATGTCCAACAAGTCCACCACTATGTTTCTCCTTCATGATATTCTCCCTCATAGATCCTCTTGGTATACATAACTAAACTTCTTTAAATAACATGTCTTCTTGGGATGAAATAATTAGTCCACTTATCACTTATTTTTTGTTCCTTACAAGCTTTCCAAGGTTCTACAAAATCAATGTCAGTCTCATACAAACACTTCAAATCATCAAAACCAAGTACCTCAACTCTCATCTTTGTCCGAAAACTTCTTCTTTGGCTCAAGGAATCAGCAACCTTATTCAACTATCCACTCTTATGCTTCAATGAAGAGGAAAAATTCTACAAAAACTCAACCCACTTCATATGTCTCTAATTCAACTTATTCTAACTTCCCAAATACTACAAAGCTTTATTGTCAATATACAACACAAAATATTTAGGCATCAAATAATATCTCCATTTCTTCAAACCTTGAACAATATCATAGAATTCCTAGTCATAAATTGAATATTTTCTCTTAGCATCATTCAACTTTTCACTAAAGAAAGCTACAAGTCTTCCTTCTTGACTCAAAACAGCTCCAATTGTACTACTACTAGCGTCAAACTCAACTTGAAAAACTTTATTGAAATCAGGCAAAGAAAGTGTGGTAATTCTGCAATTCTTTGTTTCAATGTTTCAAAACTCTTATGTGCTCCATGTGTCCATTTGAAATCCCTTTTATCTATGTTCATAGTTTCAGTCATAGAATTACAAATAGAACTAAAATTTTTGATAAACTTCCTATAAAAAATAGCCAATCCATAGAATGATCTTACCTCTCCAACATTCTCTGGTGTAGACCAATAAGTATAGATTTCACTTTCTTACGATCCATCTTCAATCCATCAGCTAAAATTACAAAACCAAGGTACATAATTTCTTCTTTCATAAATGAACATTTCTTCAAGTTAATCAACAACCTCTCTTCCTTTAATTTCTGCAATACTTGTCTGATATGCTCAAGATGTTTTTCTTTACTCTTACTAAGTATCAAAATGTCATCAAGATATACTATCACAAATTTACCAAAGAATCTTTTCAAAACTTCATTCATCAGCCTCATGAAAATATTAGGTTCATTAGTCAAACAAAAGGGCATAACCAACCAGTCATACAAACCTTCATTAGTCTTAAAAGTAATTTTCCATTCATCCCCTTCTCTGATCCTAATCTAATGATATCCACTTTTTAAATCAATATTTGTGAAATACTCCACTCTACTCAAACTATCCATTATGTCATCCATCCTAGGCAAGGGAAATTTATAATTTACTGTTATCTTGTTTATTTCTTTAGAATCAATACACATTCTCCATCCCCATTCCTTTTCGGTGCTAATATAGAAGGTACTGCACAAGGACTCAAACTTTCCCTAATAAAACCCTTCTCAAGAAATTCTTGCACTTGTCTATTCAACTCAGTCTTTTCATCAAGTGTTAACCTATGTGGTGCTTTATTAGGAAAACTAGCTCCAAGTATCAAATCCATACAATGAATTATACTTCTCATAGGTGGTAAACCATCAAGTACATTATCAGAAATTATTTCATGAAATTCAGTCAACAAAGGTTCAATCTCAAGTGCATGTTCTAACTCACCTTGTTTCTCAGTTTTCCTTGGAATGAAAGAAAAGAAAACATTCTATTCTTTCAATTCTCTTACAAAAATTTTACGCTCAACCAAGCATACTTGGACTGTAGTATAGTGACTTTCATCAAACTTCCCTACCAAAGGAAACAATATTTGCTTCTTCTTATCCATCCAAATAGTATATTGATTCAATCTACCAGCATGCAAAGCTTTCCTATCATACTTCCAAGGTCTAGCCAGAAGAATATGACAACAATCCATAGGAATAGTATCACACAAAACTTCATCACGATAATTCCCAATTTTGAATTTAACAAGGCATTGTTCACTTACAAGTAGTTTATGATCCTTCTAGATCCAAGCAATATGATAAGGTTTAGGATGTATCAATCTCTACAACTACAACTTATTAACCATCTCTTCGAATGCCAAATTATTAGAACTTCCACTATCAATGATTACCTTGCAACATTTGTCAGCAATCTTACATCTAGTTTTGAACAAACTTTTTCTCAGAAGAGGCTCCTCATCAGATTCTTCATTCCACAAGATCCTTCTTAGCATCAAGTTCTCACCATGTTCAGGTTCATTAGAAAACTCTTCAACTTCTTCACAAGACAAATTATTTATGTTATTACCTCCAATATTCTTTCCAGAGTTAGTACATTCAAAAGCTCTATGTCCTTCTTCACCACACTTGTAACAAGTACCTTTAAACCAAGGTTTCTCATCTCTTTTCCCATTATTGTTATTCCTAGAGTAACTAGTATAGCTACTTCTAGAGTAATTACCTCTTTTACCAGAAGGGTCATCTTTCCATCCTTTATCTTGCATGGCATTTTCAAATTTGCTACTTTATCCATAAGATCTACCTCTACTTCTCTGAAATCTACCACCTCTTCCTCTCTATCTTTGATCATGTCTTTTAGTCAATATTTCTTCTACCTTCAAAGCAAATTGGTATGCTTCTTCAACACTTTCCATCTTAACATAGCTAATCTCATCCTAAATAGATGTCCTTAAGCCATTAGATATCTAGCCACTTTCTCAACTTCATCATCCACATGTCCAGATCTAATATTAAACTTGTAAAATTCCTTAGTATATTCTTTCACACTCATGTCCCTTTGTCTCAAATTTTGCATCTTTCTCATCAAACTAACTTGGTAGTCATTTGGAAGAAACTTATTTTTCATCTTTCCAAGAATCTTCATCCATGTCTTGATCTTTTCTTTCCCTCTTTATCTCTCAGTTTGAAAATGATCCCACCAAAGAGATGCATGACCTTTTAGCTTTGTGACTGCTATCTTAACTTTCTTATTATTAGGATTACCTTCATAATCAAACTACTTATCCATCTTAGAGATCCAATTCAAAAATGCATCAGTCTCAAGTCTTCCATCATAACAAGCAACCTCAACTATAGTTCTGGAGTTATCCTTCGACAAAACTCTCGAGAGTCTTTCTTCATCCTATTTAACTTTAGGTTCAAGATTCGGTGATGCTTCTTCTTCATCACTAACATCCTCAAGATGTGTTCCTATCTAATGGGTTGTCTCTACAGATTCAATCCTAGTTTCCATCTACCTCAACATATCCATGATATCATTATCATTTCCTATACCACAAACCATCTTGACAATCAGGTACCAGCAAGCTCATAACCTTCTCTAATCTATGGGTTAGATCTTAGATCTACCACCCTACAACCAATCAAATAAGGTTCTTCATGATCCAATCCACAAGAAAGAACTCTATGATGATACCACCTAACACAAGGGGACTATGGGGGATAGAGGCAGAATCAGAGTTAATTGACTCTACTTAAATCCAGAACCACACCCCACTCAGAGTTACACATGGAAGCAATATGAAAACCACATGAAAATAGTGAAATCACCATGGATATGAGCCAAGATATTGGCAGCAAGACTGGTGCAATTATTATAAAATCATCAACATGCCCTATTTTGAGGCCTTTTAAGTTTCGGCCTTATACAATCAAATTATGAAATCAAAATCAAAGTTCATATTCTATCTTCTCATAATAGATCTACCACTTCTACACTACCAAATCCTACTTGTTAACTCATAACTTCTACTCTACATCAACCCAAGCTCCAAATATATAGCCAACAAAGCCACAAGTCAGGCAGCCAGGCATTTAATTACATTATAGGTCCACTTAGGAGGAGAAACCCAAACTCAAGAAAGAAATAGAAAAATATGCTTTGAAGCCACTTTTAGGTCCACACATGATCCAAGAACATATCCCAAACTTCACAAGATCAAATTCCTCCACACAAAACTGTGCAAGGTAAAACACTCTACGTTTCATGTGAAATTGGGGGAGAATCGATACCCCAGGAGAATTGCGATAACTTCTAGATCCAAATGAATTAGGATGTGTGCTCTTAGGAGAATTCTCAAGAATAGGTCCATGACACCACATTAACTTCATAAGGGAAGAAACCAACAACAACTACTACAAAACAAACAACAAACAAGAACAGGAACAAGAAATATTTTTGGTGATGCAAAATTGCTCAAGACCCAAGATGGTCCTGCATCACAATAGCTTGAACCTACACACCAAGCATAGAGTTAATAGAAACTTACGATATGAAATCAATAGATTTCTTAATGTTAACACAAATATATGAAAATACCAAATGTTTTATATATGACATCAAAAGAGCTATGGAGGTTAACTCCCTAAAATATAGAAGCACTCCTCAAAAGATTTCCGCATCCCAAAATTCAAGGAGAAGACTAGGTAGCCTCACCCAAATAGGGGTCACATTAGAAAACTCTTGCTCCATTATTAAACACTAATGAGGAATAGCCAAGAATTTAGGGTCCACCACCCAACACTAAATGCAAGTATTCTTCATGGATATAGAAAAAAGAGAAAAACCCTTTAACCATATCCAAAGCATTAGTCTGCTCATTTTATTCTATAAGCTACATGTGGACCAACTCAATATTAGGATGCAAGCTAACAAATTTTCTTATCAAAGACAACTCCATAGAGGATATACCTTTATCAACGAGGCTATCATACATTGAAATAGACAAATAAAAAAAAAATTGGGTGCACACAATTAGAAATAGGGGAAAATTGACTTACCTTTCAATTGGACACCAAACTGTTTGATCCACTTTTGATTCTCTACCGGTTGAGAGTGAGAAGAAAAAATACCATTGGAAACTCTAGAGGCACAACTAAGCCCCACTTGAACAACATCCACATGATTTTGTTTAAAATCCTAATATAGCATAGATTCTAAAGATGTATGGGACTTGGAGTCCTCACCAACCTCACCAACTTCCTCCAAGCTCCCACCATCTACAGTAAGGCTTCTTTTGGGCTTTACCAAATTAAAAATTTCTCTTCTACATTCGTGATGACTTGAATATAAATTAATGTGTTGTAAAAAGGTAGATAATTTTTACTAGAAGCTAACATTGGCCCAAACTATTAACAGTTACAAATGAAATAGATAAATATTATTGTTATTTTTATACATAAAATTTGTTGGATAGATCATTTATAAATGAATTATAGAAATTAACATGTAGAAGCCATTGCACATTCCTATTATAAAATAGTTGATAATAATAATTGTCTCTTTCTTTTATTTCACCAAAAAAAACACCACTCCTATGTTGAATTCATATACAATTTAAATTCTAAGATTTGGAGTTTCTTTTAGTATATTTAGATTGTTATTTTCCCATAATTTTAAATGTACTTTTTAAGGTTGTAAAGTACATATATTCAACCTTTGTATTGCTTGTTTTCAAGATGCAATAAAATAGAATCGAGGGGATTTTAAAATAGAGAAGAACTTTTGTCTTGTATACATTGCAGAAGGTGGAAAGAGTGAAAATAAAAATACAAATTTGAAATAAATACACAAATATATGAACTCAACTACTACCAGTACAATTCTTCATTAATGATTTTCATAAACTCAATTATATATTTCCTTGAAATGCTTCAACATTATTTTTCCACTCATGATTTACATTGATCAGGTAAAGATCTAATACTTATTTCTTACATAATGTCTTTATTTATAGAGGGCTCAACATATTCTGAAACTACTACACATAGCTGACATACGATTTTTATTTTTATTTTTTTGGAAACTTTCAAATTAAAGACATACTAGAACATACTAGAAATAATGTAAAGTTTTATATTTATGTGATATCTATCTACAATATTGTAACACTCCCCCTAATTTCTAGCACTAATTATATTAATGCCCAAAGTTGCTCCTTTAATTTGTAATTCCTCAGACTTTGTTCTAGCTCCCTTTGTCTTCAATAGCTATTCTCTTTTGTATCCATCTTGTCTTATATGCAACTTTATTTCCTCAAGGTTTCCTCTTGTCAATAGTAGCAACTAAAACCTTTGTGATATCCTTCATTATTTTGTTGCACTGATGATACTTCATCTAATAATTTTTTTTCATAGATGGTGATATGATCTTTCTTTCTTGACATTTATCACAAATAGTGAAAAGATCTCCCTTTTGACATTCATCCCCAATGCTAATAGGATGTACATGTAATCTTAATAATGTCTATCAGAAATGGTATCAAGATCTTCTTCCTAAACTTCCGTCATAAACAGTGACATGATCTACTTCTCAATCTCAACCTAGTGACATGATCTACTTCTAAATCTCAACCTAGGTCTGATACCACTTGTAGAAGGTGGATGAAGTAGAAGTAAACACACAATTTTGAAATATATATACAATTATATAAACTTAACAGCTACAATTCTTCATTTATCATTTTCATAAACTCAACTACATCTCCTTAAATGCTACAATATTCTTCTTTCACTCATGATCTACATTGGTCAGATAAAGATCTAATACTTAAATGTGTACATAATGCCTCTATTTATACAAAGCTTAATATTTTCTAGAAACTACTACACATAGCTTGTATATGATTTTTTTTTTAAATATGAAATTTCCATACAATGAACATACTAGAAATAATTTTAAAATTTTATATGTGGTAAAAATAACCACAACTATCTAGAATATTCTAACATAAATCATTAGATGATTTATATTGTCTTATTTCTTTTACTATTTTATTAGTTGATTTAGCAATGACAATACCTTTTAAAAATTGCACCATCTTTTGGTAATACAAAAAATTACATTTTATTCTACTAAAAATACAAGAAGAAACCTAGCTAAAATGTTTAGTCGCATCCTTAGAATAATATTCAAAATTTGCACAACATAAACATAAGTTCTCACTTAGTCCTAACTTCAAAATGACTATAAGTTCAGCTTCACATTAAGCATTACAAAGTACACGCAATGGATTCTAACTTAGGTTGTAATTATCATATGCATGCAAATGGACATGCTTTGTTTTTTCTTGGTCGATAAAGGGCCAAACCCGAAGGATATATATTAATATAAATAAAGTCTTAACAAAATAAAAAGATTAAAGTTTGAGACCAGTTCGAAGTATGTCCATAGAAATTTAAGGTGCTTCAACTAGAGAGCAACATTTCTCAGCACCACTAGCTACAAAGCCATCCCAACACATGGAAACTAGAAAATTTAGACTAATATTAACAACTATGATCTTTTAACTGTAAAAAATTGTGAAAAATCCTGAAAGGAATTTTGTACCAAAGTTAATTCGAGGGATAGGTGGAATCCTACTTCAATCTCTTTGATGAGGAATCATGAGATTCATCATCATCAGAATGGGAAGAGGACATGATTTATTGGTCCACCCGATCAGCTACATCTTCCTCCTCAACATCTTCCTCAGCTGCATCTTCCTCAGCATCCACCTCATCCTCCTCATCATCCTCATCATCTATCTTTTCTTTTTCAGCTTCCTCAAATGTATCATCCTCCTCATCCCCTACATCCAAAGAATCTGGACTTCCTAAACCATCTATCCTTTCATCATAGCAATATTTGTAAACCTAGTCCATGTTTACATCCAAGTCATCACCATAAGGCAATTCCATGCCTTCTTCTATTCCTAGAAATCTTGAAAGGAAGTTCAAAGATTTCATGTCATTAATGATAATCTCATGTCCTGATGTTCCCATTCCCATCCCCAAAGAATAAAGAACCACCTCGGGGGACCTCCATAGAATTTGCGGCGAGGGGAGTTGCCTAGCCCTGAGAAGGAAGAGCCCACTATCATAATAATGGGAAGGTCTCATGGGAAGGAGATGAATAATTCCTCATCTATCCCAACCAAAACATTGTGGAGGTCATCGAGGTAATTTCTATAGAAGAGATGATAACATATTTCTTCCACATGATATTTGTGTGCACCTACCACCAAGATGTTGGCCAAGAAGCTAGAACAAATATCTAAGTTTACCCTATATCGGTGATTGGTAAGCAAGATATTAGTTCCCAATATCTCTTTGATGGCGTGAAGGACCACTTTATGGTGTTATAAACAAACTTCTATTAATTTCTCATTGTAGACAAGAGAATAAAGGGTGATTTGGTCCACTCTAGTAGTCAATTTGATAGGAGTATCCATTAAAGGGGAGAAAGAGCTTGCTTAAAAGAACCAGACTGTGTGTGCCAGAGAGAAATCCAAATTCCAAAATGTAGATTGATGCTAAATCAAAGGTGACATCTAGTTGAGCCTTCCGCCATAACAAGCTCCATATCATCGATGAATGTAGGCTTGAAATAAGCCTCTACCATCAATCCTGATTAGACCTGTGAGTAACTCTAGTGAGTTGGGTAAAGAAGGAAGCTCAAGAAAACCTTGATGTGGAAGGCTTCAGCTAAAAAGTGTTACTAAAAAGGGAGCATGATTTAGAAGCAGAGCCAAGTTAGCAGATTGTGTGTAAAAGGAAAAATACAGACTGCCAACCACTGGGAGCTTGCAATAGGCATGTCGTTTAATAGCCAACAAAATGTCATTTCTGATCTCCTACTACTTGTAGAGATTGATGATGCCAATCCCAAGGAGCCTACCCTTTTCCACCTAATGTCCTTTGTTGAATATTACTTTCTCTAAAAAATATACCAAAATTGATTTCCTAAATTATGAAGGGATGGTGGCACAGGTGAAGTAGCTGAGAGACTTGATGTGACCCTTCCCTATTGAAACAATTTGTCCATAGGCCTTTGGAATAATAAAAATTTTAAAACGGATGATCGTTACAAGACATAGGAGAAATTTTGAGTTATGTGGGATTTGACTGGTCCTCCAATACTATTGATTTCATGAATGAACCAATGGTTGCAATATTTTCTAAATCATCGGCTTTGGATTTTCCCTAACAAAAAATATGGTTAGCCATTGTAGATTCAAATTTTTTGATTAAATTAATAATACTTCCAAAGAGGCTTGTAAACACCAATTTGAAGTTGCCCCTATTTTAACTACATTTATTGCAATCATAGAATCACCTTCCATTTCCAATTTTTTCAAACCTAATTCATAAGCCATACCATACAATAATGCTTTGAATTCTGCCATATTATTGGTGTTTGGCTCAAGTGGTTTAGATGGTTTTACTACGATCTTACCATCTAACGAATAAATTATGCAACCAGTGCCTAATGGTCTTGGGTTCCCTTTTGATGCTCCATCAAAATTGAGCTTAAACCAACCTAGAGATGGAGACTTCCAAACATAGGAAGATCTCTGAAGATGATTGGCTTTACATCCTCTGCCTATGGTGGTTGGAATTTTGAGACCATGCCATCTTTTGATCATTTGATCATCCCAACTAGTGTAAAATTTATGTTTAGCTGATTGAGATTGGATTCGGGAGTACATAATCTCTACTATTGCAGCCTCTATTTTGTTGAGAATAGATTCAATTTCCATTGATTTGTCTTGGAAGAGTCTCATGTTTCTCTCTTTCCAGATCTCCCATAATAAGATAGAGGGTGATATGATCCATAGATTTCCACATAAGCTTTATTTGCAAGTGCATAAAATGAAAAAAAAAATTAACTAGACTATATATTAAAAAAAGTCATGTTTTTTGGGAGTTGCATATGCAATATGAATTATCAAGAGTGATCACGTCTTTTATTATTGGGGGTGAATTGGAAAAAATTACACAGGGAAGTTCAGAATTTGATTATTAGTTTGATATATAACTTAAAATGAGTAAAACTCTATTTTAAGGTACATTTTCATTGGATCTTCACCAAAGTTTTATAGAATGACAAAATAGAGTCCTTGACTCCAAAATTTGACTAACATTTTAGTCTTGTAATGATCATGCATAAAACCTTAAGATTATATGTTTTATATACTAGTAAATTTTGAAAACAAATTAAAAATCACAAATAAAACCCAAAGTCAGAGTTTCAAAATATATTGTTGAGGTCAAAGCTTCAATATGGCCTTAGATACAATGTAACAATTTGGAACAGAAGCCCTAACTTATTTTAAAACATCAATATCATCTGAAATTTTTAAGACACAAAATGAAAAGAGAAACAAATAAAATGATAAATTTTCTGCCATTCAATACAATAGTCACCCATTTCAGCTATAAAACATCTTCAAAGCCAAAATAAAATTTTTGACAAAAAAAATTTAAATATTAAGTGTATAAAAAGCTAAAAAAGAATGACCACATTGATGAAAATATAAATAAAAAGTATACACAATAAAAGGATCTAGTCAGTCTTAAGAGTAATTAAAATTTGAGATTATTATATATTTTTGATTGGTAATGTAGATTAAAATTTTAACAAGTAAGAAAAAATTGTGTTAGAAGTCAAAAGGAAAAGGATAATAATAGGAATTATTCTTTAAAAAAATAATAAAATAATTAATAAGCTGAGTTGAAGGAAAGAACCCTATCACTAGTTCTTATCTGTAACATTTAGAAATAAAAATAAATGAAATATATAAAATGGTGTACACAATCCTATGAACATGTTTCTGGATTGAATAAACTATAAAATATAATCCGTAAAATCATAATATACATTCCAATTGCATGTAAAACTTTGTGAACTTTCTATTGAAAAATTGTAAAATGATAAAATCACAGTAACATAACATTATACATTAAGGCTTGAAATTAAATTTGTTGATCAAGAGAAAATATGGAAAATGGTGAGTCCATGTGAGGAGGGCACTGCATTTATTAGAGTCCCTTATGCTCCAATGTCAATTTCCTTGTTTAAAAGGGTTACAAAATGAAGATGTGGGAAAATTATAGGAGAACAGGTGGACGTAAGTTTACAAGTGTAGTTACTTGAAAGTTGAATGCATGAAGCATGTGTGTATGGGAGCAAACCCTCCAAATGCAATTTTATTGCTTAGTTATTAAATGCAATTTTATTGCTAAATTATTAACCCACCATAATTAAATGGAATAGGTGTAGAAGGTGGATGGAGAGGATAAAAGATAAACACAAATTGAGAAATATGTATACAAAACATAAAGATTTATCAAACTATGCTACAACACCTCATACTTATTAATCAACTTAATTGAATTCCATTAAAGCTCCTTTGAATGCTACATTATTCTTACCCCACTCATAATCTACTTTGTTCAACAAACATTAGATTCTTAAATGCTAACATAATATAGAGGACTTAACATTTTCTGAAAACCAATAATCACAACCAACATATGATTTTTAAACTATTTTTTCTTAAAACTTCCATACAACCAACATAGTAGAAATCATTTAAAGTTTTATATTTATGTGGTAGAAATTATCACAAATATCTAGAATATTCTAAAAAGGAGGTAAGGTAAAATCATTGGTTCTAGGTCACAACTCAACAAAAAATAACATTAAGTTATGTAAAAGTTCAAAAGGAAAATTCATGAGGAGTGAACTCATCTAGCCAAAAAAACTAGAAAAATGACCCATAACTAAAACAATGTGAGACCAGGAATCTAAATTGAAAGAGTTCGAACTTCCTTCCACTCTTCATTGAGTTATTTGAGAGTATCAAGAAAGGTTTAGTCTTTCTGGGATAACACATAGCAACATCAGGACTAGGTCCCTCTTTTTCCATAACATGTCCCTCTTTCACCGATTGGCTAACAACCAACCAAGTCTCTTGACATTTCCTCCTTTTGATCTTGATGTACTCTTTCTCTTCCTAAAGGGTGTTATAAGAGGAAGTCAATTTTTTCATCATATCATTGTTGAACTTGACCACTTCACCTAATTTTTTGTTTATCTGGCTTTGTTTCACCTTTACATTACCCAAAACCCTTATTATTTCTTGTGTTTTCCTCATCAAATGGAATGAGAGCTTTCAAATCTTGAATTTAGTCCTCCATAATGCACTGGTTGTCCAATTTTATGACAATTCCCCATTCACTTTCCACATACTAGTATCTATATTTATGTTAGACCAATCTCCTACTTTAGCTTTGGCCTCAATAATGGATTTCTCTATTCATTTTCTTTCTCATTGTGTCAAGTTGGGTTATTAACCACTTGATAATAGTGTTTTAAAATTTTATACAATGTGTAGTTTATCAACCTTGTTCACAATTAGGGAATAATTAGGCATATCATCCATAGAAGTGGGATTTAGGGAGTGGCATAGGGAAACATTGAGAGGAACTTTAGGGTCATATAGGTAATTTTGAGACTTAGGAAGAGGGTAATGGGTCATAGGTGGTTGATCAATAGTGTTGGAAAAGGATTTTTTAGGGGTCCAATCTAACTTGGTGGACAAAGAAGATGTAGATTCCTTAGACACAACAACAATATTGATGTTGGGAGCTTTCCTATTTACTTTAGGTAGACTATTAACCCTAGTTGAACTAGTAGGGGGGAAAACAAGGAAGGATGACTAGCCATAGGACTATCCATAAGGTTATTGAGATCCACAATTGAAAGGGGATTAGGGTTATTAGGGTCAATATCTAGAGATTAGGATAGATGAAAATTATAAAGATGGAGAATTAAATCCTGGTGGAGATAGGGATACTTTTTGGCCTTACTGATTAACTGTAATAGAGATGATACTATCCAAAAATAAAAATTGAGTTTGACATTATGATAAAAGTGATTTAACATATGAAATAGGAAGGATAAAAATATTTTATCCTACCTTGTAAAGGGATTAATTTAATCAACACCTTGTACACACTAAGATGTGCACTTCTCTAAGTCATTACTTCCAAGAGAATCCATGGATTGGTAACCTTGAGAAAGTGACCTAGAGCTCCCTAGGCATGGAGTCACAAGGATGTGTATAGTGCTCTTAGCTAGAGCTATTGAAGCATGCAACCTTTTTAGTAAACCACGCAATGAGAGATTCAAAGAGACAAGGGCAAGAATTCCAATATCCTCAAGAATCAAGATGTGAATGCAATGAAACTATGCTAAGAATGAAGATGCAAGTAAGCTATGGAAATGAAAGTATTACAAGCCTTACTAATTAAGCTATGTGAGCTAAGCTAGAACTTGAAAGGAAATCTAAACTAAGAAAGCATAAACATGAAGCTATGATGCAAGAATGAAAGCTAGAATGTAGGAAGATCTCCAAAGCTCCAAAATCACCAAGAAATCCTGGAGCATAAGATTAGTATTCAAAAGTTGGGATCCTAGAATGAAAAAAGAGCTCTCCTTTTAAAGGAATTGAAAAGGAATGGACCATGGAGATTAAGAGGAAAAATATTTAATCAAGGGTGGAGCATGAAAGAGGAACAATCCATGTGCACAAATCTCCTCCAATGAGAAAATAAGAGTTGACTTTTGTGCCCCATATGAGACAAAAAGGCCTTTTCTTCTTTCTAAAAAATAAGAATAATGCTTTATTTGTGCCACTTAGGATAAGAGGAAAAGTGGGGGCTTTTTATTTAATAAAAGGGGAGGGAATTCCTTTTGATTAAATAAAGACTTTAGGATAAAATGGTTAGCCCATAGAATAAAATTGAATAAATGATAGAAATAGGATTTTATTAAGGAAAATTGATATTGAATTGAACATGCTAATTTAGGAAATTGATAAATTGTTGAATGGGGGACCAAGGTCTATGTGACCATTTTAGAATGTATACATTTGCCCCTCTTTGAGAGCTCAGAGAGAGAAAATGGTCCAGCAAGAAGTGATTCCGATACACACACATGGATTTGAGCATGGTCGGTTGCACAACTAGCCTCCTTAGTATGGTGCCCCAGTAAGTTTTCAAAAAAACTCACCTTTTTGAGTCATTTATGAGCTATTTATGGCTTTTAAAACATGTTTTTAATTGTTTTTTAATATTTCAAATTTTATTAATGTGGAAGTTCGTACGACACTTTGAAAGTATCGCACACCTTGATACTTTTTATTGTGTGATAGTTCATGGGTCCACAAAGCATCGCGCAATAGTTCAATCTAGTATCACATGATACTGGACGAAATATCATGCAATCTTGTGTGAACTATCATAGAGCAAAATAGTATTGCACTGTTATTAAGGAAAGTATCGCATGATACTATATCCAAAAATAGCATCACACTAGTATAATAAGAAATATTGCATAGTGTTAATTTGAGCAAAATAACATGGGTATAGACAATTTTTGCATTTAATGATTTCTTGTACCAATTTTAGACATCCATCATGACATGTTCTAACATCTGGTTTAGGGTTATGGCTTGCAGGAGGCTTTCCAAGCACTGATCATTAGAGCACTAAGAGTGACCAGGTTATGCTATGTCAAAGATCTAGATACTCTTGGGAGAGAGGACCTCATCAACATGGGATTCAGGTTTCTACTAGATATGCCCCATATTCAGGAAGATCATGGGTTACTAATAGCATTGGCTAAGTGGTGGCATAGTGAGCACAACACCTTTCATTTGTCAATGGGAGAGGTGATGATCACCCTAGAGGACATCTATCAGATCCTCTGGGTATCTAGTCATGGAAATCTAGTGAGTATAATCATGTTTCTAAATGTGCATAGATGTAAACTTTCCATATGATAGAAATGGACATGATTTTTTTGCTGACACGAGTATACTATGATCAGGATCCAATGGAGGGGCAATAGGCCATCCAGGACATGTTCCAGGATGTCACCATCATTGATAGACACCTCAGTTGGGACTAGTGGATGGAGGAGTTTGGTCATGATTTTCTAGTTCCATGGATAGTGTTGTCGATAGTAGCACAGGTCCTTATCACAAACAGGAGCCAGAGAGGGTTTCCATTGGGCTGGGGTAGATTGGTTGCTGACTTGATAGCACACCCTCAATAGATGGCATGGGGCCCAACTATCCTAGCTGATATGTATCATGAGTTCCATGAGATAGTCATAGGGATAGCAAGACATGGGTGTGCGGTGTTGTTCTAGCACAGGTATGGGCATGGGAGCACATCATCATTGTGCACCCACATGTGTAGCCAAGGGAGTGGAGATGTCCCTACATCTACAGGTACATGGGATTCATCATCCAACCCCATAGCGGAGACCTCACAAACTATAGGAGGCTCCTAAACTAGCTCACATCTTTTGAGTGGAGACCATACAGGGCCTATGAGAAGTGGAGTGACTGAGAGTGGGAGCTAGGGTATATGCTATGTAGCTGGCCACTATTAGGCCACCACTCTAAGATAGTAGAGAGGTTTTTTATCTCTTGGGTATGGAGGCAGTTTGGACGGCAGTAGAGGGTACCTACAGAGATGACCACATATGCTTGGGCCAGGGATGAGGAGAGATAGGGATGACTGTCAATGCTAGACTACCAATAAGAAGCATAGGAGACCATAGGTATATGCAAGGAGCCATGGGATTACCTTCTTGATATGGTAGATGTAGGTGCAAATGCAACCTATAGGGCAAAGTGGTAGAGGCAGCCATTCCCACATTTTATAGTTCCTAATGCACAGCTGCCCGTATAGAGTAATGATGGGAGTGACAGAGATGGGGGAGATGGGGGAGGAAGGGGAGTAGATAGGGGATAGGGATCTAGATCAGGTGGCTGAACATTTTCATAGAGATAGGTTTCTAATGATCAGGGAGATGATGTGGCGAGACTAGTTCATCGACAGGTGGACGCAGCACAAGACTAGCCTGCAAAGAGGGGAGGGGAGGATCTCAGGGCTAGAGTGTAGGTTTTGGAGACTAAGATCCAGTAGTTCAAGATCATGATTACTATGTGAGATCAGCAACTAGAAGATGCATGAGCCAAGATAGATTAGCAGGAGAGGGAAGCATAGGCTGACACTGCAGAGATCCAGAGAGAGGTGGCACGAGTAGCCTATTATCATGGATTATATATAGTAGTAATCCTTGTGACATAGAGAGTACCACTCTACTCTAAGAGGGTAGGAAGATCTGACATGGTATCAGATAGAGTGGAAGCACCACCTCCACCACCACCATGTGATGGGGAGAGTCAAACTTAGGTCTAGGATAGATGTAGAGAGTCATATCTTAGGACATCATCCACATTTTAGATCCCAAATTGTACTTGTATCATCACACACACAGAGATATATATATATATATATATATATATATATATATATATATATATATATATATATATATATATATATATATATATATATATATATATATATATATATATATATATATATATATATATATATATATATATATATATATATATATATATATATATATATATATATATATATATATATATGAGATTTATGTGATTTGTGATGTATCTTGTGTATTTGTCCCACTTGTGATGGATGTTTCAATTTTATTGTCTTGTTATATTGCTCAAATGTATGATGCATGCTTATATATGCTCATGTATAATCTCTCTCATAGATGTATGTTTAGTTCTCATGTGATGATATAGACTCATGTTTCTAAAAATGATCTCTTTAGAATATAGATATGATGATAAGATTAACCCCTTGTGATGACAAGAAAAGGATGTGATGTAAAAGAAAAGGAGCGAAAAACATGATCAAGAAGAAGTGAAAGATGAGCGTAGTTGATCGACAAGTTTGTGAAAGATGAAAGGAGAGCTCTCTCCATATGCAAGATGCAAAACTAAACTAACATGAACCTAAAAATGCAAGCTACTATGAAAAGTGGTTTACTTGCAAGGTTACAAAGCCATTAGACTCTAATAATCATCTTTAAGCATTATTGGTAGCATCACAAGATCATACAATGCACACTAGTATAGCTATGTGAGTCTGAATATGATCTATATTAGATAGGTATGTAGGAATCCCACCTAAGCATCAAAGATATATAGGTCTAGATGACTAGTGTAGTGAGGTTTCCTAAGTTTGGTATAGCAAGATTATGCTCGCATCAAGACACAAGAAAGTCAAGATGACTATAAGCATGCACTTGCAAAAAATAGTCAAGGATAATACCTTGTAGACCCTAATGTCAAGTGGAACAAGCATAAATGCTAATGAGAGTTAGGGCCAACAAAATATACCCACAAATAGAAAAAGAAATAAAACATGTCCACGTGCCCCTAGTCTTCTAGCTCGGCATCATCGAAAACTATTAGGGAGAGAACACTCATCAAAGAAATCATCATAGACAGCAGACAAATAAATAAAGTCAAGCAAGTCTTAGCGAGTCAAGTGTTCAAGTGTGTATGTGTAGGTCATAGAATTAAACTTTAAGTATCACATCTACTAGTGGAAAATATCATATCATGGTAGACTGTAGGTAAGATATCTGATAAGTGTTGAGAAACACTTGACACTAGGGTAGTGTTGAAAAACATAGTTAGGGTGGTGTTGAAAAACACTGTTTGCAAGGTGTCCTAAAGACTAATGCATCTGAGAGACCAAAGCTAACATAGTTATGCCCCCTAGACAAAGACAAAGACCAATTCCAAACCAAGGCAATAAGGACAAGGCATGATGGAGAAAGGCTAAGTGTCGAGGATGAGTGCTAAGAAACAAGGGTGTAAAGGGCTCAAGTAGTGCCTATTTCTAGGTTCTCACCACTTGGAGATTTTTTCCATTTTTTATATTTTTTCTACCAAGGTGCCTGTTTCCAAGTTTTCACCAAGGCACTTTTTCTATTTTTTTGAATTTTTTGATTTTTTTGTATTTTTTTTAAGGACTTTATATGCTTTTTAGGATTTTTTCAGCATCATATATGAATTTTTTGGGATTTTTTCAAGATTAATAAATATGTACAAAGGATGCCCCTAGACAGAACATACATCATGGATAGAACTTCTTCAGGTGCAAGACATTGATAGGATCAGGGAGTTGTTCTCCCTCTTCAGTAGATAACAAGCAAGCACTTGTTCCAAAAGTAGTAGTAATGATGTATGGTCCAAGCCAATTAGGTTCAAATTTTTCCTTTTGCTCTCTATGTTGTTGGTTATTAGGGTTTTCTCACAAGACAAGATCTCCCACTTGAAATTCTCTAGGGTGAAACTTTTTATTGAATGCTTTGGACATACGTTGTTGGTAAACACTCATGTGATCAAATGATGCTTTACACTTTTCATCTAGAAGTTCTAGCTCTTGGAGTCTCATGGTGCGGTAGTCTTCATCTGTCACTAGACCTTTGAGGGAAACTCTAAGGGAAGGAATCTCCACCTCTAAAGGTAACACTGCTTCAACACCATAGGTAAGGGTGAAAGGAGTAGTCCCAGTTGGAGTATGAATACTCATTCTATAGGCCCACAAGGCCAGATTTATCTGTAGATGCCAATCTCTACCATTCTTGTGAACTGTTCTATGGAGAATTTTAAGAATGGTTTTATTTGAAGCCTCTCCTTGACCATTTCCTTGCGGGAAGTAAATAGAGGACCAATGTTGTTTTATCTTGAACTTCTTGCAGAGTTATTTAAGGTCCTTATTTTTGAACTGACCTCCATTGTCAGTGATTATTTCAAAAGGCACTCCATATCGATAGATGATATGGTTTAAAATAAATAGAGAAACTATCTTGCTTGAGGTAACATAAAGTGGAACAACTTCTACCCATTTAGTAAAGTAGTCAATAGTACTGATGATAAATTTGTGTCCACCTAATGAGTTGGGATCAATCTTCCCATCAAGATCAAAGGCCCAATGCTGAAATGGCCAATGAGATATAGATAGAATAAGCTCCCTGCCTAGAGCATGTATCAGGTTACCATGTTTCTGACACTTTTTGCATGATTTAGCAAAAGCTACTACATTTATCTGCATGGTAGGCCAATAGTACCCATCCCTAAGAAACCTTCAAGCCATGGAAAGACCATTAGAATGTCCTCCACAAATGCCCTCATGAATGTTAGCTAAAACTTGATCAGACTCATCCTTTTCCAAGCACCTAAGAAGTGTCCCATCTAAACCCCTCCTATACAAATCACCAGAGATAAGGGTGTGATGAGAGGCATTTCAGGTTAAGTTTCTTCATTTAGAATGGTTGAAGGTTTCAGGAATAATGCCATCACGAAGATATGAGTAAATGACACCATAGTGGGATGACTCGTGGCCAACAAGGGTACAAACAACTTGGCTTTCTTGGGAGTCATAGATAGGATAGTGTAGCTCTTCCACTAGGAATTCAAATTTGGACTCATGTTGTTCTAGCTGAAGAAGTGAAGCCAATGTAGCCATAGCATCAGCTACTCTATTCTCTACTCTAGGGATTTGTTGAAATGTAACAAAGGTGAAATATCATCTCAATGAATCAACCATTTTCTTGTAGGGTACCAATTTGTCATCCTTTTTTTGGTATTCTTCATTAACTTGGTTGATTATTAATTTTGAATCCCCATAGATATGCAGCTCTGTGATTCTCCATTCTATGGCCATTTTTAGTCCATTTATCAAAGCCTCATACTTAGTGATGTTATTTGTACATGGGAATAATAGTTTGTAGGACTTAGGAATTGTGTACCCATGAGGAGAAACAAATAACACTCTAGCTCCTAAACCATTTTGCATAAAAGAGCCATCAATGAACATCTTCCATGTTCTTGCAGTCATGTACATTATGTGCTCATCTAGAAGTTCAACTTGAATAGACATGTTGTCTTGAATTGGGAAATCGGCCAATTGGTTTGCAATGGCTTGTCCTTTTATAGCTTTATGCTCAACATACTCTATGTCAAATTTTGATAAGATCATCATCCACTTAGCAAGTCTACCTATGAGAGAAGCCTTACCAAGAAAATATTTGAGAGGATCAATCTTTGCTATGAGGTGTATTGTATGCGCAAGCATGTAATGTCACAACTTTTGGGATGCAAACACCACCACAAGGAAAAAATTTTCAATACTAGTGTAATTAACCTCATATGACATGAGAGTACGACTGATGTAATATATAGCTCTTTCTTTTCCAGTGTCATCAAGTTGAGCTAGTAATGCCCCCAAGGAAGAATATGTTGCTAAAACATATAATATGAGTGGTTTTCTTGGGATAGGAGGCATTAAGATTGGAGGATTGGCCAAGTATTGCTTGATTTGGTCCATGCTCTTTTGACAATCCTCATTCCAAACACATTTAACCCCTTTGTGCAATGTCTTATTAAAGGGTTGAGCTCTATTTGCTAGTTGTGAAATGAACCTCCTTATAGATTGTAGGTGTGCTTGAAGACTCCTCATTTAGCTAATGTTTTTGGGAGGTGGCATATCCAAGATTGCTTGAACTTTTTCTAGGTCCACCTCTATTCCTTTGGCTGAAATGATAAACCCTAGAAGTTTTCCAGAGGTGACACCAAATGCACACTTTTTTGGATTTAATCTTAGTTGAAACTACTCCATGCGATCTAGAATGACTTCCAAATCACCTAAGTGTGTATCCCTTTTCTTATATTTAGCCAAGGTGTCATGCACATAATCTTCCATATTCTTATGCATCATGTCATGAATGATAGTTGTCATAGCTCTTTGATAAGTAGCTCCTACATTTTTTAATCCAAATGGCATAACATTCCAGCAATAGGTACCCCATGCACAAGTGAATGTAGTCTTTTCCTAGTCTTCAGGAGCTATTTTAATCTGATTATATCCATAAAAACTATCCATCAAGGAAAAGATCTCATCACCCACGGTCATGTCCACTATCATGTCTATGTTAGGAAGTGGAAAATCATCCTTTGGGCATACTTTATTAAGATCCCTAAAATCTGTGTAGATGCAAATGGACTTGTCATGTTTTGAAACTGGTACAATATTGGATATCCATTTGGCATAATCAATGGATCTTATGAATCCTATGCTGAGGAGTTTTTCTAATTTAGCTTTAACGAGAAGAGTTATGTGAGGATGCATTTTCCTCAATTTTTGTTTCACTTGTTTTATACCTGGAGCTATGGACAAGTGATGCATAATGAGATTAGTGTCCAACCCTGGCATGTCTGAGTAAGTCCAAGAAAAATTAATCTTCTTACTTTGTAGGAACTTGGTATATGCTTCTTTTTCCTATGTTGATAGAGACTGAGCCAAATGCACTATTTGTGGTGCTTCTTCTGTACCCAAATTAACTAGCTGTGTAGGCTCAACAAGCACTGAAGATCTATCTTGAAAGTAACTTGGGCGATGATCAAGTACCTCATCCTTAGGTGCCTCAGAGAGGTTTTCACCCTTGGATACATCCTTTATTTTTACTTTTTTAGGTTCTTACACAGCCACACAGTGGTTTTTGCCATCAGAACTCTTATTCTTTTTTTCTTTTCTTTTCATTTTGCAACTAAGGTACTTGATATCTAGTTCTGTCATGCTTATAGTTGGTTCACTGGTGGAAAAGACTACGGGATCAAGGGCATTTAGGTAACATGCTATCTCATAGTCATTTTGGAAAGTTAAGAGCTGAGGCTCTTGATAGCGTTGAGACCAATCAATTAAGTGGAGATTGGAAAGGGGTAGGTCGATGATAGGTTCAATATTGTGGATATGAATGGTATCATCTCTAGTGATTGTAGAGTTAGGGTCTGTCAAGTATCCCTCTAAGGTACCCAAATTAGGATTTATCCTACCAAGTGAGGCATCATCCACTAAAGTGACTTGTGGATTTGAATCCTCTAATCCTACACTCGACTCATTAGCTACCTTAGGTTGGGAACTATACGTATGGATGACATCAACATCCACGTCAACTATAGAAGAATTAGAGAGAGATTCCCATTCATACTCATGTGAGTCTATATCTAAATCCCGACTGGGATGTTTATACCAAGCATGTTTACGACGTCTAGATGTGGAAGCCCTAATGTCACCAAGGGGAACACCTTCTTGAATGCCATTCATGTATTGAATAGGATCTTCAATAGTGGATTCTTCTTGTTGTAGGCCTAAAACTATTGGATGGACAACTGGAGTATTTGAATCTCCCCAAAGGAGATTAGTGGGAGGGACCCAATCTTCACACCTATCTTTCTAATTTGTCAAATTGGGTGTATACTTTATTTCATCCTCACTATCCATCTCACCAAGGATAGGAACAGGGTTCTTGTTTTGATTTTTGAAACCTAGGCCAACCATTTTTTAGACTTGCTACCAAAAAGAGCATGATCGAGAGGTTCAACTCTAGCATCTAATCTATGACTAAGAGGACCATGTCCTAGATAGCCCACATTTTCTACTAGAGTATACCCTCTTCCATAGGCCTTAGGAGAGGGATAAAATTTCTCATTGTGCATGTACTTATTGTATACACCCAAAAATGGTCACCTAGACTATTAGCCCCTTTTGCTAAATCATAAATTGTTTATTCTTGATTAAATCCTAGTTCTATCATTTATTCGATTCTTTTCTATGGGCTAACCATTTTATCCTAAGTCTTTATTTATTAAAAGGAATATTTCCTCCCCTTTTAATAAATAAAAAGCCCCCACTTTTCCTCTTATCGTAGGTTGCACAAATAAAACATTATTCTTATTTTATAAAAAGAGAAAAAGCACTTTCTGTCTTATGTGGGACACAAAAGTCAACTCTTATTTTCTCATTGGAGGATATTTGTGCACAAGGATCAAGCTTATTTTTTTCTCCACCGTTGATTAAATCTTTTGCCTCTTAATCTCCATGGTCCATTCCTTTTCATTTCCTTTAAAAGGAGAGCTCTCTTCTTCATTTTCACATCTTAGGTTTTTATGCTAATGTTATGCTGCAGGTTTTCTAGGTCACTTTGGAGCTTTTGAAGATTTGGAGCATTCTTGGCTTTTGCATCTACATGTTATCATAGTTTCATTTCTTGCATTATCATGGCATTCTTAGCTTATATTTTCTTTATGTTTTAGATTAACCCATCTAGCTTAACTAGGAGGCTTTGTAATACTTGCATCTTTTATTTTCATAGCTTAGCTTGCATTTCCATTTCTAGCATAACATTGCATTGCATTTTCATTCTTGATTCTTGAGGATATTGGCATTCTTTCCCTTGTCTTCATTTGAATCTCCCATTGCATGGTTTACTAGCAAGGTTATTAGCTTAATAGCTCTAGCTAAGAGCATTCTTAAAAACCCTTGCACTCCATGCCTAGGGAGCTATGGATCGATTTTTGAGACCTCATTCTTGAGTGTTCTTGAATGTAATGATTCATAAAAGTGTGACACAATTATAGCACATATTTTTGACACCCACCGTGGGGCAGAGTAGATTAGCTTTGTCCTTTAATTCTATATTTTCCGTCATTTTTTTGGCATATTTTTGGCTTAGATCGTGGTCTCTGGTTTTCTATTTCAAGTTTTCTGTGTGATGACTTTATCTCAGGCAGTTTTTGCACTTTTGTCCATGATTTCTATGCATCCGTAACGTTCTGCTGCGCATATACACTTTTTGTGCTTTGGTTTCTCTGTTCTGCACATCTGTAAAGTTCTGCTGTGCATCAACACTTTCTGCACATCCATCTCATATAGCTACGCATTTGTTTCACTATTCTACGCATTCATTGCATATAGCTGCGCATTTACAGTTTCTGTGCTTTGATTCTGATTTGTTGCGCATACATTTAATTGTCCTATGCATGCATATATTCTGTGCTAATATTTCTATTTGCTGCACTTTTATTCACTATTTCTATGCATCTGTACTATTGCCTGTACCTAACAGTGAGCTGTTTTGAGCTATTTTATCTATCTTGGAAAATGGGCACCCATTTTTGAGAAATTTTTGCAAATGGTATCGAAAATCCAAGTGTGATATATCATTGGAAAGGTCTTTTCGTGCCTAATCCAACCATGATGGTTTCATTTTCAGATTTTGTCATTTGATCAGTTATTTTTTGAAGATTATCTAATTTTTTTATGTGCTAACCATTGTTAGATTTTGGATTTTGCTAACCTTTTTTTGGTCTAACAAGTTGTGTTGAAGGTGCTCTTGCTTTCATGGAAAATGCTTAAAATTTCTTGAGGTACTTTGTTCCATCTCTACAACATTTGGATTTTGAAATTAAAATTGAACCTTTCATGTGTTTGGCTTGAGTGTTTACATGCTTTCATAGAACACATTTCAATTGATGCTCTTAATGGGAAATGAATGAACATAGATTTGCTTTCATACAAGTTTGTGTAAGTGAATGCTTATTTTTAAACCTTAAGTAATTCTTGGTTCCAATATCAAATATCTCATTGAGTGATTGAGGGCATGGATTCATTCCTTGTTTACATAGGGAGTTAAATGCACCACTTTGTGGACTCACTCTATGTTTTCTTGGAAAGTTAAATATTCCATTGATTCAACCCTTTGTCATTTGTGAGTAGTATTGATAAGCAACTTTAGATTACCTGTGATTGATCTAGATTGCTATCTTGGGTTATTGGACTCGCTAATCTGCCGGCCCCTCATTTCTGCCCTGTGGTTGCAAGATCAATGCCACATTAAAGGGGAGGGGTCTACAGGAAAGAAGCATTAATTTCTCCACTAGGCAACCCCTTTGTTCTTTTTGGAGCTCACTTGTTTTCTAAGGTGTAGACTCACTTTGAGTTGATGTGAGGAGTTAAATGTTCCACTTTTGGACTCACTTTGAGTTGGTGTGAAGAGTTAAATGTTCCACTTTTGGACTCACTTTGAGTTGGTGTGAAGAGTTAAATGTTCCACTTTTGGACTCACTTTGAGTTTGTGTGAAGGGTTAAATGTTCCACTTTTGGACTCACTTCACATTCTCTTGAAAGGTTAAATGTTCCATTTTTGGACTCACTTCACATTCTCTTGAAGGGTTAAATGTTCCACTTTTGGACTCACTTCACATTCTCTTGAAGGGTTAAATGTTCCACTTTTGGACTCACTTCACATTCTCTTGAAGGGTTAAATGTTCCACCTTTAGTGCTCTAAATACTTTTGATAGTGAATTACTTAGTTTTTATTTCTAGAAGGCCTGCTTGGGGACACACCACCTCAAGGGATGACCTTAACTCCTATTTTCCGGTGGAGTATAAATATCAGGATGTGAATCCAAAGACACCTCTCTTGGGAATTGAGTTTGATATCACTCTTGGATAAGCCTCAAAGAACTTTATACCTTTGAGAAGTGAAGGAGGAGATTTGGGTTACCGTCTCCCCCCGGCTGTGTGATTTTGGATTCTTCTCATCTATAGATTTGGGCCTCACATACCTTGCGTATATCAAGGAATCCCTTTAGCAAAGCTATGTATATCCCTATAGATAGCTTGATAGGATGTTGTTGTGTTCTAAGTGCCTACTAAAACATTTTCAAGAACATACACAAGTAGAATCTTTAAGGAGTAGAAATACTAAGTCACTATTCTTGTTCATGTGTAAGGTTGCTTTGCCCCTTGCTCATTGTTTGAAGACAACTGCTTGCTTCAACTCCTTGATTGCTATCTTATGTGCTTGATCCATGATAAAAATCTATTGATATACTTACTTGATCTTTTAAAATGCTTCAAAACTAAGATTTTTATGTTCATTGGTCATAGAGTCGTACGAATCTGCAACAGTGTCACTCGGCCTTATTGGAAACTATCACTTGGCTTAGGGTGAAGTGTCACCTCACTATAAACTATTGCCTTGTCTACCTAGAAAGTGTCACCCAGAACCTTTTTACTGTCTTCTTGCTGTTGCAATCTGGAGCTGCTAAACTTGCATTTTAACCTATCATAGAGTGTCTTTTTCTGTTCTTACTTGAAGCTGGTCTATTATTTGCATGCTCAGACTTGTTTTAGACTGAAAAAAATGAGTTAAAACTATTAGATTTGAGCTTAACGAATGCTACTCTTGATCACTTGTCACATCACGGTTACCTCTCTAGCTACTTGCTTATTGAGCTTCTTGCTCGCTGCTCGGCTTTAGTCAATTGATTGCTATAAGTGCTTGAGCACTTTTGATGAGCCATCTCTCTATTGTTCTACTTTGACAAGTGATCTTTATTAGCTTTGCTTATCTAAAATCTGAGAAACTATGTCTCATTCTATTAGTCAACCAACATCTCTTTTCATGCCGGTTACAACTCGGTCTCGATTTGAGCAGGAGAGTCATCCTCTGTTCAATTATACATAGTTACCTTCTCCAACTAGATGCTCATGAGCACCCATTAGCAACAATAGTTCTAGTTCTAACCAATCTAAGGATTCTAAGGCTGCCCCATGGTACAAAGGAGGTTTCCTCTTTTCTGCATTCAAGACCCCCAAAAACACAAATAGTGTCTCACTCACTTTGACTAAACAAGAAAAATTCCAATGCTTGTAAGAACACTTTGAGCATAAGGATAACCAAGCGTGCTTAGAAAAAGAACACAATCAACAAAGGATGGATGCTACTAGATGTATGACTTATAGAGGAATGTCTTATGAGCAACCCGAGACTAGTAACTATGAGCATAGACCTCTTTTTAATGGCAACAATGGAAACAACACACCACCAAGATCTCCTCCAAGACCCACTTTTGGTATGCCTTCTTCACCTCCTAGACCTCCTCCCTCTCAACATGAGGCAGAGGCTAATGATGAGATTTCTAGTGAGGATCTTATGAGATTTGAACAAGATGTGGTCTCCCAATGAATGATGCATAAGCTTTTAGAGCATAATGGTGATCAATATTTTCAATATATGACTTCTAGAGGATACAAGCTTCCTCCTAGCTATGATGTCAGACAAGTTGTCCAACAAAGAGTACCAACTGAATTGGAGTCCTTCAAGAAGAACTAAATCAAACAAATCAATGCCTTACCCAAATGTCAATAGAAAGAGAGCCTCCAAAGGTCTCTTTTGTAGAATCAATTTGTGCTCTTCCTTTTGATAAAAGTCTATACATGGTCCCATTTCCTAGGGATATTGAGGTTCCCAAATATGACAAGTATGATGGAAATGGTGATCCTCATGACCATGTGCGTCACTTTTATGCTCTTAGCATGGACTTTCTTCATGAAGACACATTTCTTCTATGATTATTCCCTCAAAGTTTAAGAGGCCAAGCTTTGGAATGGTTTGTGAAATTGACACCACCTCTTAAGACTTTTGATGAGTTGGCTATGCGCTTCACACAACACTATTCATACAACATCCAACAATCTATCACCATGATAGATCTCGGTAATTTAAGACAACATCAAGGTGAGCCATTTGCAACTTACTTACAACATTGGAGATCATTGTATTCTAGGTATCCTCGTTCGTTTCCTGAAAGAGAAAAGATTGACATTTTCGTCAACACACTTGTGCTTGAGTTATTTTATGATCTAAGGAAGAAACTATTCTCCTCCTTCCATGACATGGTTGAAAGTGCATATCGAATTGAGGGTGTAGCTATAAGAAAAGGGGATATTGTTATTAATAAAGATGCTAAAGGCAATGGCAAAGACAAGAACAAACCTTGGAATAAGAACAAGTATGTTGTTACTGATGGGGTTGTTGATGCTCCTAAAGCTAAAGAGCCTTCTTTCAATCTCTCCAATGCTATCTATGCAGCAAAACAACAAGAAGCTGCCAACGCTCATAGTGCTCCTAAACCTCAATATGCAAATAAGCCTAAGAATTCATTTCGAAAGTGAATCTATACCAAGTTGGCAGAACCTTATGATGTGATCCTTAAGACTTTGGTTGACAATGGATATCTTACACTTCCTGATAAACTTGGTAACTGGGATCTACTATATAGGCCTGATTGGTGGAGAGATGATCATTACTATCATTATCATAGAAACAAGGGACATCCGACAGACAATTGTTTTAAGCTTAAGGATGATATTTAGGACCTCATTGAGAATGGCACAATCTCCACTGATGGCTTAACTAAAAATTCTAATCACATAGCTTTCAAAGATCCTCTACCTAAGCATGATAAGGGGGAAACCTCTCAAGCACATAAGAAGAATCATGATGCTAAGATCAATTACACATATCCTTCTAATGCACCTGTGATTAACATGGTAGAGCCCGTTGAGAGTATTCTTATGATGAGATCTCAAGATGATAATAAATCCAATCATGGTAAGCAAAAGTTGGTCTTGCAAACACGTGGTAGTTCATCTTCCTGAAGTGAGACACTGAATGCTGTTACTAGGGGGCAAGCCAAGATTATCCTTAAAACTGTGCAAGATCCCAAGCAAGCTTTGCCTTCCAAGCAAGCGACTCCTTCAGCCACCCCTAGCTATGATCTTGTCCAACATTTGCAAAAGACACCAGCACAGATATCTATCCTTGAGTTTCTTCGGTTATCCCCTTTGCATAGAGAGATTCTTGATGAGGCTCTACATACAACACGTGTTCCCGATGACATTGATCCAGATCAATTTCAGGCTATGGTCAACCACATTTCATCTCGGCTATCTCTCTCCTTTTCTGTAGAAGATGACATATCTATTACTCACCCGCATAATCTAGCTTTACACATTAAAGTTCTAGTGTACAATACTTGAGTCCGCCGAGTCCTGATAGAAAATGGTGCAGGGTTAAATATTGTTTCTTTCAATGTCATACAACAATTGGGTTTGTCAGAATTCGCTGTGGATTCTAAGAAGAAGATTACTATAAAAGCTTACGATGAAGTCGAAAGATCTTCCAAAGGTCTTGTCATGCTACCTATCTAAGTGGGCCCTGTCACAAAAGATATTAGCTTCCAAGTATTGGACATCCCACTCACATATAACATTCTTTTGGGTCATCCTTGGATTCATGACATGTAGGTTGTTCCTTCCACTTATCATCAGTGCATCAAATTTTCGTACAATGGCACTGAAGTTGTGATTCCTAGAGACCATACTATTGCTATTCATGCTCTTTCTACTGCTGAAAAATTTGTTCCTCACAATGAACCTTCTATTGATCCTAGTACATCTCTAGTTGTTGCTGAGAAAACACTTAAGATGATGAGCCTTGGTATGGGTGAATATACACTAGATTCCTTTGCTTCTATACCTATTTCTCCTAGGTCATATGGGAGACCTTCTGATCAGATGAAGCCTTCCACTTCTACTATGATGATCTTTGATACTTTTGTTCCTTCATCTATTCCTTTAGAAGTAGAAAGAGAAGAACAAGCTATTCAAGAGTGGATCTATAGAGAAGATGAGGGTAGATTTTCCCTCCTTGATAATTCCAGAAATACTCCCATGCTTAGTAATTCAGACACAGATACAGACAAGTCACCACTGCACACTATGGTTCAAATGGGAGATAATCTTCCTGCTACTTCACTTCTTCAGGGAGAAGAATGTATATCTACTGATGATATAGCTGAGGCCTCTATGTCTAGAACCTATGTGCCTAAAGAATCATTGAACTATGATAGACAACGTCACAACATTGCACGACTACTACAAAGAGGTGATCTCTCACATAATGACACGAGTATCTCTACTTCTCAACATCTTAAACCTCTTCCAAAAGATCCTCCCATGACAAATATGGATGTTGATGTGGTTCATACCTCTCATAACCCCCCTGACATAGTTGATGAGTCTTGTGTTGGGTCTGATGAGTTTGTTCCATGTATTGCTTTAGTGGATCACGTTGGTCCTTCTATGACAAGTCTAGATCTTAACACTTTTGGAGCTTACCCTATAGGCTTGACCTCTCTTATCACCAGGGATGATATCCCTCACATAAATGCTATTGAACTAGTCACTTCATTTCATCTCGCATCAACACCTGTTACTTCTTCCACTAGTGAACTAGCCACAAAAAATATTGAATTAGCAATCAAGCATCATAGTCATCAAGTCAAAAGAAAAGAGCAATGGTTGGATGGCGAAAACCAAATTGTGGCAGTATCCAAACCTAAGAAAAGTAAAAATAAAAATCTGCTCAAAAATATTGATTATCATATAAAAGATGACAAGCTGATTCTCTACAAAAAAATGGTGCACTACTTTAAGCATGATCTCATATCTGTTACACTTCAGCCCATTCCTAAAGCTAAGAACAAAGTTGGTAATGCCTTGGTTACTTCAACATCCATCTTACAAATGAAAAAGCATAAATTTTGCTTCGAGTTCCTGGTGGACAAATTACGCTATCCTACTCACAAATCTTACAATCCTACCATCTTTTCATGTCTTCCACCTCATATTCTTCCTGACAATCCACCACTCCATTCTTCTGCCATCCCTTACACTTTCCCTTTGTCTCTTGTGACTTGTATAGGAAGGGTCTAGATGGAACTCTCCTTAAGTGTCTAGAAATAGAGGAGTCAGAAAAAGTGCTAGCTAAAATCCATGATGGCATATGTGGATCACATTCTAATGATCCTTCACTAGCTTAGACATTGCTTAGGGCTGGTTATTATTGGTCGAACTAGTTGAGACCTCCTATAATCATAGTTGCAGCATTTGGGCCTAGGGCCTATCAGCTCTCTACATCAGAGGAAGCAGATTCTTGATGCCCATTTCTATCTAGGGCATTCTTTGTACATATTTATTGATCCTGAAAAAACTCAAAAAAAATTCATATATGATGCTGAAAAAATCCTAAAAAGCATAAAAAGTACTGAAATAATGAGCATCCTAGTGAAAACCTAGCAATAGGTGCTTTGATGTCTCACCAAAAAAATCAAAAAAATTAAAAAAATTTAAAAAAAATTGAAAAAGTGCCATGGTGAAAACCTAGAAACAGGGGCCTTGGTAGCAAAAATACAAAAAAGTTATAAAAAGTCTTGAAAAAATTGCAATAAATCTATCAAGTGGTGAAAACCTGGAAACAGGTGCTACTTGCGAGCCTCTACACCAATGTCTATCAGTCTTGTGTGGCGCTCCTTCGCTCCACTTCTTTCTTTGCCTCTCCTAGCCTGGAATTGACTCTTGTCTTAGTCTAGGGGGCATACAGTGTTTTTAGCTTATCTTGGGTCTCTTTGTGCATCTGGGTTTCTTAGGCACCTCACAAATGGTGTTTTTTAACACCACCCTAACTTTATTTTTCAACACTACCCTTGCATCAAGTGTTTCTCAACACTTATCAGATGTCCTACCCTATAGTCTAGTATGATATGATATTTCTCACTGGCAGATGCGATACTCAAAGTTTGACTCTATGACCTACACACACACACTTAAACATTTGACTCGCTGAGACTTGCTTGGCTTTATTTCTTTGTGTGATGTCTATGATGATTTCTTTGCTAAGTTTTCTCCCCCTATGATTGTTTTTGATGATGCATAGCTAGAAGACTGAGGGAATGAGAACATGTTTTATTGCTTTTTCTGCTTGTGGATATATTTTGTTGGTCCTACTTGTCATTAGCATTTATGCTTGTTCCACTTGACATTGGGATCTACAAGCTATTATCCTTGACTATTTTGCAAGTGCATGCTTGTAGTCATCTTGACTTTCTTGTGTCTTGATGCGAGCATAATCTTGCTATATCAAAGTTAGGTAATCTCACTCTACTAGTCATCTTGACCTGCATGTCTTTGATGCCTAGGTGGGATTTCCACATTTCTATCTGATATAGATCATATTTAGATCCACATAGTTATGCTAGTGTGTATTGTATGATCTTGCGACACTACCAATAATGCTCAATGATGAATATTAGATGTCTATTGGCTTTGTGACCTTGCAAGTAAACCACTTTTCATGTAGCTTGCATTCTTAAGTTCATGTTAGTTAGTTTTTCATCTTGCATATGGAGAGAGCTCTCCTTTATCTTTCATGGACTTGTTAATCAATTGCGCTCACCTTTTGCTTCTTCCTAATCATGTCTTTTGCTTCTTGTCTTTCATATCCCATCATTTTCTCTTCATTTCAAGATTGAAACCAAAATCCGCGATCATCTTTTTCCATCTTCCATGCAGTTGGCTAACCTTTTGAGGCCTGATCCTTTGATCTTCACTAGGGCATTCTTCACCTCTTCATCTCCATCTCTTTCAAACTTCTAGTCTTTCATTCACTTTCACATCCCAAGTTCCAATCCCCCTCCATGGTGTTTACGGGTTGAGGGACTGATAGGTTCATGCCCCGTGTCCCATGTGTGGGGCATATCTTCACTGCTTGATGGTTATTCTATTCTCTTTCTTCAATTATGATTTCTAGTGATTTGATCATGTTGCTCTTGCTTCTGCTTTCCCTCTACCCTGATTTCACTTTTGATCCTGAGGGGGCAAACACATCATATATTATTGGCTATCTCTTTCCTAAGTGTTCAGTACTGTCACTACCAGGCTGACCATGTAGGATTTTCTATCTCTCTGCACTTCATTCTTTGGAGTCAGATTGCTATTGCTTGCCTTCTTGGCTATCTCTTGCTTTCTTGGCTAATTTGAGCTGCTTTGTGATCCCAAATCGATCTCACATTTCAACTTCATTCTTTGACTGCATGTGTTCCCAGATTGATCACACATTATTCAAAGAGGGGCAAATGTATACACCTAAAAATGGTCACCTAGACTATTAGCCCCTTTTGCTAAATCATAAATTGTTTATTCTTGATCAAATCCTAGTTCTATCATTTATTCGATTATTTTCTATGGGCTAACCATTTTATCCTAAGTCTTTATTTATTAAAAGGAATATTTCCTCCCCTTTTAATAAATAAAAAGCCCCCACTTTTCCTCTTATCCTAAGTTGCACAAATAAAGCAGTATTCTTAGTTTATAAAAAGGGAAAAAGCACTTTTTGTCTTATGTTGGACACAAAAGTCAACTCTTATTTTCTCATTGGAGGATATTTGTGCACAAGGATCAAGCTTCTTTTTTTCTCCACCGTTGATTAAATCTTTTGCCTCTTAATCTCCATGGTCCATTCCTTTTCATTTCCTTTAAAAGGAGAGCTCTCTTCTTCATTTTCACATCTTGGGTTTTTATGCTAATGTTATGCTGCAGGTTTTCTAGGTCACTTTGGAGCTTTTAAAGATTTGGAGCATTCTTGGCTTTTGCATCTACATGTTATCATAGTTTCATTTCTTGCATTATCATGGCATTCTTAGATTAGATTTCCTTTATGTTTTAGATTAACCCATCTAGCTTAACGAGGAGGCTTTGTAATACTTGCATCTTTCATTTTCATAGCTTAGCTTGCATTTCCATTTCTAGCATAGCATTGCATTGCATTTTCATTCTTGATTCTTGAGGATATTGGCATTCTTGCCCTTGTCTTCATTTGAATCTTGCATTGCATGGTTTACCAGCAAGGTTATTGGCTTAATAGCTCTAGCTGAGAGCATTCTTAAAAACCCTTGCACTCCATGCCTAGGGAGCTATGGATCAATTTTTGAGACCTCATTCTTGAGTTTTCTTGAATGTAATGATTCATAGAAGTGTGACACAATTATAGCACACACTTATCTTCTCTATATATCCAGTCCTTAACAATTACCTCTTCTTTTTCATCTTGAATAGGAACCAAGGATTCTACAAATGTACCAAACAAAGTCATGGCTGAAGATGAAGGTCGCATCTCTTGTGAAGGTTTTCCATAAGACCTAGTTGAGACCAATAGTTTTGTAAAGGATTCAAGCTGATACCCCCCCATACCAAGGTCTATGGACTTGAACTTATTTTTGCACTGTGCTAGGGTTGCATTGAAATCCTCTTCTTCCCTGTTGAGAGGAACATGAGTCCCTGCTGAAATTGTATTTAAAAATAATGTGATATCCCTAGGAATATAGATTTCTACTCCATTATAGGGGAATTTAACACATTGGTGGTAGGCAGATGGAACTGCTTGCATTTCATGCATCAATGGTCTACCAAGTAGGATATTATATGCTAGAGTACCAACATCAACAATTTGGAACAAAATGTCCTTTTCAACATGACCAATCTTGACAGGAAGGATGGCCAACCCTTTAGAACTCATATGTGCTTCATCATAGGATTTAATGGTAATTTTCTTTTGGGTATCAATACCTTTCTTAGAATAACCCAGTATCTTCAACAGACTCAAAGAAAAAATGTTGAGCCCAACACCCCCATCAATCAACACACGCCTGACATGGGTCTTGTGAATCATGACTTCGATATGAAGGGAAATATTATGTGGATGACTCAAAGCTTTGTCATCTTCTTCTAAGAATTTTAGGTAATGAGGGCTAGCAAGGTGGTTAATCATGTTCTGGAATTGGTCAATATCTATGTTTTTGTTATACACTAAGTTTGCACCCTTGTTTCAAGCTCTCATAGTCTTGATAACCTAGTATAACATGGGAATCACCTCTAGGTTGTGGGACCTATGCTAACTAAGATGAGACCTCCAGGTTCTAGGCTGGTTCCTCTTGGATAATCACCTTAATTTGCCTCTAGACATGAAAAGTAAACCTTTTAAAGGAAAGAAATAGGAGTGCTTGTAAAGGGAAATGACTGAAAGCAAACTACCTACTAGGTGATATACCAAAATTAGGGTTTGGATCTCAGTATAGAGGAATGGAATCAATGAGAGGCTTAGGTCTAGGAGGTCACAACTCACTAAGTAGGCTTGCATAAGTGTTTCATAGAAGGGTCTGCAACAAAAATAGGTTATTCAGGGAAAAAGTGGATTTCAAAAACAATAGCATTACTGAGGATTTAGACACAATTTATGACCTGCAAAAAAACATTCACTTCTACAACTCAGCATAGGAATGAGACAAGATTGTTAGGGGGTTGAAGTATACCCACAAAAGAATTCACATCCAATCATCCACAATAGCACATAATAGTTGTAGAAAGAGAGAGGGATCAGGAAACCTAAGATATCACTGAAACATCATATACTTCAATCCAATAAGAGATCATTCAAACAAGGAAGCATAGGGACATGAAGGATTATCACAAAATACCTCTGCAATGTTTTTAATAGCAATGGGAACATTACAACTATATAAGCCAGAGGGTAGAAATGATACCACAAATGACCCTTAAGAAAAGATGAATTTCTTCTACAATTGTGAACCTCTCCTTTTACAGAAAAGTCAATTCTGAGCTCAAAAACTCCAAAAATACATTATATACATCCCCCTCTTGCACGTAGGCAAGAGTCAAAACCTAACTAGGGTTACAAGTTTAAACAATGATATCAAACCCTAGGGTACTGATCACTTATTAATGAAAATCTCTAAGAACACCCATGATCAAATCATATCTTTCCTTGCATGTTGATCCTTCTTAACTAAAAAAAATATAGACACAACAACCTCAACCTACCAACCCATCTGCAACTCTACTAAGCCATGAAGGCTCCAAATCTTATTATATCTCCCTGGGAGAGGTACTACTTGAAAAGGTGGTGCCAACTCTCTTTAGCACCTCCTATCATGAAAACATGGCAAAAGACCCTGTAATGCCAACCAACAGTCACCTCTATCATCCTCACAACCACAACTATCTTGAGACTTTATTTCCTGAGCTACCTGACATCGTGCATGGCTGAAAGAACATAAACCCCTTGTAGAGACATTTGAATTTTGAAATATAATAGCTAGTGGCAAATTTTAAAATGTAACCATCAATGAGAAACCCTTTCTAGTAGCTGAACAACCATGATGCACTTGAAGACAACCTGAAAACCTAACCCTGACAAGTCAAACACCACCATGGAAGTTAGTAGCCAATGAAATGTGAGAAAATCAGCACATCTGATAGACTTGGACCCACGACCTGTAGAAAGAGCATTAGATAGTTGTCGCAAGATTGCAAGGTCTTGGAAGGTCCCTTGTGATCAAGTGACAAGCATAGATCTTTAGTCTAATAACATCCCCATAGATACCCTGACACGGTCCTACGAATAGAGCCTAGTTGTCATCTGACCGACTGATGAAGAATGAGCACATCAAAAACCAAGGACCCACCTAACAGAGCCCAGAGATAAAGTAAGATCAACGGTGGGTGCATGATCTCATGTGTTAGAGAAACTCCATGAGATTATGTGCCAGCCATTAGATCTTCAGTCAACTGACAACTGTTGGGCCCGTGCTACCATGGCATCCAATCACAAGTCCTGACCAATCACAAATGCATAGCTTGGACTACGTGGCAGGACCCTGCAACAGACCCACTACAACACCAGTCACCACTACATGGACCAATCAAATGTGTTCACATAAGCAAGAAAGGACCCACCTTCAGAGCCTCAAGAATAAATCAAGATCGATGGTCGGTGCATAATCACATGTGTCAGAGAAACTCCATGAGATTATATGCCAGCCATTGATCTAAAAGGGACACAGTGTACCGGGCCCGCTCTAAAAATTAGACAAGTCATCACTTTGTGGACCAATAGGAAGCCTCCATGTAGGACAATGTGGTAATGGACCCACTTGACTTTGAAGTGCTGTAGGGAAAGGAAATCTATGGTCATCACAAGATCATGAGCCTCTGACAGATCCTTCATGAACTTTCGATGACCATCGATCTTACTGAACTGGGAGCCCACAAGCTGAGATCGCCAAAAATTTAAGCAACTACGTGACTAAAGGGAGAATAGACCACCCACTAAATTGCTAACCATTGATGGCTTAACCATGAAATATTGGGGTATTATGCAAACGAGGCATTCGTTGAATCATCAGAAGGAAAAGGTAACCGCCAACTGTCTTGGAGAATTGGCGATCGGCCAATGAAAAATTAGCGCACATGGGTATTCCAAACTTAAGTGGCTGATAAATTAACAAGGAATTAGAATGAAGGATTAGGGTTTGCAGGGTTATTTGCCTCAATGGCTATATTTATGAATTTTTTTGACCTCCAGACCAGGGAGTAAAACAATTTGCAGAGGCCAGAGGACAAGGCACAACTTCATGAAATTTTCAAGGATGCTTGGTAGGATAAAAATAGAGACTTTGGAATAGGTTTTAACTAGATTTGCATGTACATGGGAAAATTAGGGTAACATTTTGGTGATTTCTGCTAGATGTCACCCTACTAGACATAGATCAGTGGCCTATAAACAATCCATTGGGCATGGGGTCATCAAAAATAAAAAATTCCCACAGGGAGACAAAACTTGTGGATAGGAACTTCTTGAAAAGTAGGAAACTAACCTAGAAAATAGGGAAAGAAAGTAGGGAAAAACATATTTACAAGAATTTATAGAGAGGGATTAACCTCAAAGCAGGGCTTCAAGTGGAAACCATTTATTGAGATTGGCAAGGCAACTCCTTCAAGATTTGATAGCTAGAAAGCATTGGATCCCTTGCACTTTGTTATAACAAATGGTCCACCCCAAAATGAATCAAATTTGGTATGTTTTCCAGGCTTAGATCTGAACTCATCCCATTTGAGAACTACATCTCCAACTTTGAAATTCCTAACCCTGGCTCTTTTGTCAAAACTCCTCTTTGTTTGAATCTGATGGAATTCCATATCCTACATTGATTTGTCTTTGATCTCTTCCAATTCCATCAACTAAGCATACCTGATCTGTAAAGGATCTCCTTCCTCAAATAGGGCATACTGAGTAGCCAAGTCCAGAGCTAGCAATTTAGTTGAAATGGACAACTTGGCCTCTTTACCATATACTAGCATGTAACAAGAATTACCAATGATTTTCTTTGGAGTAATTCTATCTATCCATAAGGCAGACCTAAGTTTGGTATGCTAATCCCTCTGATTATCTTGTAGAGTCTTCTTGATTATCCTAATCAAGTTCTTATTTTTTGATTCAGCCAAGCCATTGCCCTGAGGGTAATAATTTGAACTGGTATTCAAATAGATGCCATTCTTGACTACCCACTCTAAGACTTTGAGGCCTATGAATGCTAATGCATTATCTGAAATTATGGAATCTGGAATGCCAAACCTATGAATTATGTCATCATAAAAACTCAATACAACATTCTCATTTGATTCTTTTAAAGAAATTGCTTCTATCCACCTAGTGAAATAATCTATTGTAGTAATTATCCACTTATGTCTTGCACTAGATGGAGGATTGATCATGCCAATGAAGTCTATACCCCACTTCATGAAGGGCTACTCTATTCTAATTGGTTGTAGGGGCAAGGCTGCAAGCCTCTCTTTTCCTTCAAACATGGCACACTTGATGCATTTTCTCACATACTCATGACTATCCTTAAAGATAGATGGCCAATAGTATCCAGCCCTCATGATCTTAAAAGCAGTAGTCCTAGGAGAAAAGTGACCTCGAGAAGGTCCATCATGAAACTCAAATAGGACATCAACTGTCTTTTTTGAATCTATGCATCTTAGAAGGACACCATTGTGATCCTTTCTAAAAAGAACTTTATCTATTAGCACAAAAGGAACAGATTACAATCTATAATGTCTTATTTTTGCTGAATCCAAACCTATAGGGCATTGTCCTATCTTCAAATAATGAACCATATTAGGCAACCAGCTTGTTGCCTTGGCTTGTTCTTCTATAGTATGCACCACTAGAGATGCATCTATTTGCTTTGATTTCTTTGAACTTTCATCCTCTGCCAAATGCTCAAAAAGGCCTCTTCCTCTAACTAGCCTGGTGGTTTGAATATCTATGTCATATTCCATCACCTTGGTGATCCAACTAGCTCTTTTCTCATTTAGGTCCTTGGAAAGAAAAAATTCTTTGACACTTGGATGAGTAACTTTCAAGTGTACCTTGCTATGGGTCAATAGATATTTGAACTTTTTAAGGCTCTTCACCACAACAAGTACATGTTTCTCTACAAAAGAGTATCTTTGTTCATACTCTTCTAGACCTTTGCTAAAGAAAGCAATAGGTTGCTCCAATCCATCTAAATTTTCTTGGGTCAACATTGTAGATATAGCATCATGACCTCCATAAGCATAAAGGATAAAATCCTTACTAAAATTTGGGCTTAGGAGGGTCGGGGCTTCTGTTAAGGCCTGTTTGATAGCTTGGAAATTAACTCTCCCTTCTTTGGTCCAACTAAAAGCTGAACTCTTCTTCAACATGGTTGTCAAAGGCTTTAGTAAATTTTCAATGTTAGGCAAGAACCTCCTAACAAAATTAATCTTTCCTATGAAATATTGGAGACTTTTCTTATGATGTGGCAATGGTAGCTCTAGGATGGCTGCAATTCTCTGAGGATCTATTGTGATCCCTTCTTTGGATACTACATATCCTAACAATTTTCCTTCATGGACCACAAACACACACTTCTTGGGATTAAGAGATATCCCAAATTCTCTACACCTTTCAAAGATCTTACTCAAATGTTTGATGTGATCTACTACATGCTTTGAATAGACAGTTATGTCATCTAAGTAGACTATCACAAACTTGTACATTAAGCTTTTAAAGGCCATATCCATTGCCTTTTAAAATGTAGCACCTACATTTGACAAACCAAAGGGCATCTTTTGATAAGTCATGGTTCCCCACTTGGTTGTAAATGTAGTCTTGTACTAATCCTCTTTATTCACTAACATCTGATTGTATCATGATTAGCCATCCAATAATGAAAATATCTCAGATCCAGAGACACATTGTAAGATTTGTTCCATAGAAGGTAATGGATGGTAGTCTTTTAGAGAGGCCCTGTTAAGATCCCTGAAGTCAAGACATAACCTCAATTCCCCATTCTTCTTCCTGATAGGAACAAGGTTGGAAACCCAACTAGTATTCTTAATGGGGTAGACAATACCACTCTCTATCAATTTGAGAACCTCTTTATGCATAAGTGGCTCAAGTTTGGGGTTAATAGGCCTTTGCTTCTACCTCACTGGTTTGGCATTAGGTTCTAATTCAATGGTGTGTTGAGAAAGAGCTGGATCAAAAACCTTGAGGTATTCATACTGCCATGCAAAAACATCATTGAATTCTTTGAATAACTAAGTGTAAGCTTGCTTTTCCAATTCAGTGTTCACTTTTCCAAATTGTAAGCTATTACTTGTTTCCAACTCTAAGTCAACACAATGTTCTTGTTGAACTACCAGGCTAGCTTTGTTCTTCTTAACTTCATCATCCTTGTTGAAGACTATCTCTAAGGTGACAAGACCTCTAGGCATCTTATTAGACCTGAGTTGTATCACTTGATCACCATAGTTTTGTGATAGCCTATCTTGATTATGCTCTGAAAAGACATCTTCTTTAAACAAGAATTGCAAAATTTGTTCATCATTATCAAATACTTGCCAATTGACATCATTATTAGGAATAGAGGGTCTGACAATCACTTTGATATGCTATTGATCTATTTTTTTTGAAACACTATTTGGAATATCATACTGAGATCCAATAGCAACTAACCTATCTGCATTTTGATTTAGCTTCCTAGGGATAGCAACAATATTGAAAGCACAAAAATCTTCAATTGCATCCCAAACTCTATGTTTGTATGATCTCAAGGTGTCATTTTTGGTTTCACTTATCCCTCTTACTTGGCTAACAACTAATTCACTATCACCATAAACTTTTAAGGCCTTAAGCCCTCTTTTCCTAGCCCACTCTAGTCCATTGACTAGACTTTCATATTCTGCAATGTTGATAGTGCAGGAGAAACTGAATCTAAAGGTAGTATAATACCTTTCTCCTTTTGGGGACACTAGCATAGCACCACCACTAGAACCATGTCTACTTCTAGCTCCATCAAAAAATAGTTCCCAAACCTGATTGCTCTGACCCATTGAATCAATACTTTCTTTAAAAAGGCTTGGCTCTATGACTCCACTTTCTTGTATCAAGTAACTTCCAAAACCAAAATCCCAAACAAGACTTTCTTGGGCCTCTGAAGCTCTTTCATCTCGAAGAATATCGGGGATACTTTCTATCTTTGTGAATGCTTCACTAATGGTTTGGAAGTCATTGTCATCGAATATATTATAATTTACATTGATGGTATTGGACACGTATGGTTCTATATGGTGTGTTGCTAATGGTTCTGACTTAATGGTGACCTTGGTCCCATACCTTGTATGAAATAACATGTGAGACTAGTCAGAAGATAGATACCCTCCTATCTTGGTTGTAAACTCCCTTGAAAGACATATAGCAAATAATGCAGGGAGATCTATGATATATATATATATATATAGATACATATATATATATATGTATCTATATATATGTATCTATATATATATCTATATATATATATATATATATATATGTATATGTATCTATATATATATATATATATATATATATGTATATATATATATATATATGTATCTATATATATATATATATATATATATATATATATATATATATATATATATGTATCTATATATATATATATATATATATAGATACATATATATATATATATATATATGTATCTATATATATATATATATATATAGATACATATATATATATATATATGTATCTATATATATATATATATATATATAGATACATATATATATATATATATATATAGATACACATATATATATATATATAGATACATATATATACATATATATATATATATATAGATACATATATATACATATATATATATATATATATATATATATAGATACATATATATACATACATATATATATATATATATATATATATATATATATATATATATATATATATATATATATATATATATATATATATATATAAGGAGGATGGAGAAATTAGGACTAGCATGTAAGATTGGACTGGTATCCTTGGCCACACCTATAGTATTGACTAAGGATCCATCAAGTTGTTTAACCTTCTTTTGGAAGGTCTCATATTTTAGTCCTAATTGGTCAGCTACCTTCTTGGGCATTACAGTGCTAGTAGCTCCACTATCTACCATAGAATTATGCACTAAAGATTTTCCAATAATTAGAGATACATAAAAGGGAGCTGGCTTTGAATTCCTACATTGTCTGGCATTGGCCTTGGAGTTGCTACTTGGAGCCTCCTTTTCTTGATCAATGTTAATCAACACTAGCTTTGCAGCTTCCTTTGTAGGTTGAGGAGTTGTCACTTCTATCATGGCCCTCTTCAAAATTTCAGGTTGTCCTAGAAGAGCCAAAGAGTCCCACATGGACATGGTGACATTCACCTTCTTCATGTTGTCTACAATATTGAAAGGTGTCATGGTGTGTACTCTTTGTTGTGCTTTCACTATGATGGGCTCCACTTCTTTGGAATGTTGGCCTTCCTTGCTTGTAATGACAGGAGCCTCCTTAGGCATGATGGGATTAGCTTGTTACAATGGCTCTGCTGATGTAGTGGCTTTGGCATTGGAATTTTCTCTTTCCATGTCTTGAGCTCTTCTTTTTGCTCTTGTGAAGGCAACAAAAGCAACCTCATCATTGACTCCACTGAAGTCTGGTTGTTCCCAATTGAAAAGAGCAGTTTCTTTTTCTTGTGATTCTTATTGAGGCACTAACCCACTAGATGAAGCCTCTAATTGAGCTTGTGAGTAATTTTGAGCCATTAGAGCTTGGTTCATCCATCCATTTGAACATGTAGCCTGATTATGAGGCTGATTACAAGGAAAGCACCATTCATTCTCCATGGCCATATTATTTTGACTAGGAACCATATCCCTAACTGGATTTGTAGAATTGTGGGGTGCGGGGTTATATGCTTGGAATGGTCTTTGATTATAACTTTGCCTTTGTCCTTGATAACCTCCTCGGTATGGTGGCCTATTTTTTTGATAAGGTTGTCCTTGATTTTGATATTACTAATTAGGACCTTGGCCTTGTGGCTAAAATGGTGGTCTAATTCCTTGACCTTGCTTCTTCAAATTTTGTTACTTCTTTAGTCAAGGTCTGCAATAAATTTGTCATCTCCTGCTGACTACTTTGTTGGCTATTCTTTATTTCTTGTAGCTCTTGAGAGAAACTAGTAGTTAGCTCTTGACCATTGGTACTAGCCTGAGGTGCTAAAATGGTTGGAATAGGGGTAAATGGGGGTACTTGGGCAGGTGCAATGGGTTGAAGGCTAGGAAAAATGGGCATTGGTGGCCTTCTAGTAATCATGCCTGCTTGAATCAGACAATTTTCACCCTTGACAGGTATGTCAAAGGCTTGGGGTAAAGAAGTACCACCCATAGACTGGATCATGACAGAAATTTGACCATTTAAACTTTGCAAGTAGTATAGAAAAGTGTGGTCAGCTGATGGTCTTACCGATACTAGAATTCTATTCCATGTTTTGAGGAATCTACTATTGTAATCTATAATTTTCTCTTGAGGGTCTCTCTTAATGGTTGTTAACTGCTCAACTAGAGACAAGTTATCTGATTTATCCTCAAAATGTTTACTTAATGCATCCCCTAACTCATCCCATGAAGTAATAGAACCAATAGTTAAAGTTCTAAACCATTCTAGAGCCTTACCTTTTAGAGAGGCTGCTAATAATTTTGTGGCCACATCCTCTTGAGTTATGTTGTGTATGCTACAAATGGTGGTCACATCTCGTATGTGTTCAAAAGTAGTAGTTTGCCCTTCACCAGTGAAATTGGGTATAATCTTCAATGCCACCAAGGGCACATCATGATGTGGGGAAAAGGCTAATGGACTCCCTTGGTTGAATTATGCAAAGGAAAACTATCTAGCCATTGCAGGAATTGGAATCTGAAGATTAAGAACTATGTGAGCTGTATTTGCTGTTGGATTTGAATCCTCTTCTAGATCTCTGGTTAGAGATCTGCCTCTTCTTCTAGAATGAAAGGGAAAAGGTCTCCTTTCTAAAGAATCAAGAGGTGTTGATTGAACTCTCCTTGTACGGGATGTTCTTTGAGTTGACCTACCTTTGTAACTTCCTTTTGAGGGCAACTCTAAAAATTTAGTGGGCTTTGAGCTTCTAGTCTCAATCTTTCTCATAAACTTTGAACAAGGTTGACCTAGATCTTTGAAATCAGTGGAGTCACCAGATATACTTGATAGAATGACCTCTAGAAGCCTATTTTATGCAATCTGTATATCAGAGATAACATAATCTTCAACAATGGACTTCCTTTTGTAGTCCCACTGGGCATGCTATAATTGTTATACACTAAGTTTGTACCCTTGTTTCAAGCTCTCAAATTCTTGATAACCTAGTATAACATAGGAATCACCTCCAGGTTGTGGGACCTATGCTAACTGAGATTAGACCTCTAGGTTCTAGGGTGGTTCCTCTTGGATAATCACCTTAATTTGCTTCTAGACATGAAAAGTAAACCTTTTGAGGGAAAGGGATAGAAGGAGTGCTTGTAAAGGGAAATGACTGAAAGCAAACTACCTACTAGGTGATACACTGAAATTAGGGTTTGGATCTTACTATAGAGGAATGGAATCAATGAGAGGCTTAGGTCTAGGAGGTCACAACTCATTGAATAGGCTTGCCTAAGTGTTTCATAGAAGGGTCTACAAAAGAAAGAGGCTATTCAAGGAAAAAGAGGATTTCAAAAACAATAGCATTACTAAGGATTTAGACACAATTTATGACCTACAAACAAACATTCACTTCTACAACTCGGCATCAGAATGAGACAAGATTGTTAGGGGGTTGAAGTATAACCAAAAAAGAATTCACATCCAATCATCCATAATAACACACAATAGTTGCAGAAAGAGAGAGGGATCAGGAACCTTAAGATATCACTGAAACATCATATACTTGAATCCAATAAGAGATAATTCAAACAAGGAAGAATAGGGACATGAAGGATTGTCACAAAATACCTCTACAATGTTTTTATTATCAATGGAAACTTTACAACTATATAAGCTAGAGGGTAGAAATGATACCACAGATGACCCTTATGAAAAGATGAATTTCTTCTACAATTGTGAACCTCTCCTTTTACAAAAAAGTCAATTCTAAGATCAAAAGCTCCAAAAATACATTATATGCATCCCCCTCTTGCACACAGGCAAGAGTCAAAACCTAAATAGGGTTACAAGTTTAAACATTGATATCAAACCCTAGGGTATTGATCACTTATTAATGAAAATCTCTGAGAACACCAGTGAACAAATCATATCTTTCCTTGTGTTTTGATCCTTCTAATATGAAAACACCTATTGACATAACAACCTCAACCTACCAACTCATCTGCAACTCCACTAAGCCATGAAGGCTCCAAATTTGATTATATCTCCCTGGGAGAGGTACTACTTGAAAAGGTGGTGCCAACTCTCTTTAGCACCTCCTATTGGGAAAATGTAGTGAAGGACCCTGCAATGCTAGCCAATAGTCACTTCTATCATCCTCACAACCACAACTATCCTGAGACTTTATTTCCTGAGCTACCCGATGTCGTGCATAGTCGAAAGAATGCAAAACCCTTGTAGAGACATTTGAATTTTGAAATATAATGGTTAGCGGAAAATTTTAAAATGTAACCATCGATGAGAAACCCTTCCTGAGAGATGAACAGCTATGATGCACTTGAAGACAGCCTAAAAACCTATCCTTGACAAGTCAAATGCCACCATGGAAGTCAGCAGCCAATGAAATGTGAGGAAATCAACACATTTGATAGACTTGGACCCATGACTTGTAGAAAGAGCATCAGATGATTGTCACAAGATCACAAGGGCTTGGAATATCCCTTGCAATCAAGTGACAAGCATAGATCTTTAGCCTACTAACATCCCCATAGATACCCTGACACGGTCCTACAAATAGAGCCCAGCTGTCATCTGACCGACCAATGAAGAACGAGCACGTCAAAAACTAAGGACCTACCTAATAGAGCCCAATGATAAAGTAAGATCAATGATAGGTGCATAATCTGATGTGTCAGAGAAACTCCATGAGATTATATGCCAACTATTAGATCTTTAGTTGACTGACAACCACCAAGCCCACACTGACATGGCATCAAATCACAAGTCCTGACCAATCACAAATGCACAGCTCAGACTACGTGGTAGGACCCTACAAGAGACCCACTGCAACACTAGTCACCACTACATGGACCAATCAAATGTGAGCACATAAGAAAGAAAGGACCCATAGTTAGAGCCTCAAGAATAAAGCAAGATCGACGGTTGGTGCATAATCTCATGTGTTAGAGAAACTCCATGAGATTATACGCCAGCCATTGATCTAAAAGGGACATAGTCTACCGGGCCTGCTCTAAAAATTAGACAAGTCACCACTTCATGGACCAATAGGAAGCCTCCAAGTAGCACAATGTGGCAGTGGACCCACTTGACTTTGAAGTGCTGCAGGGAAAGGAAATCTATAGTCATCACAAGATCGCGAGCCTCTGATAGATCCTTCGCAAACTTACGATGACCATCGATGTTACTGAACTAGGAGCCCACAAGCTGAGATCACCAAACATTTAAGTGACTACATGACTAAAAGAAGAATAGACCGCCCACTGAATCGCTAACTGCTGAGGACTTAACTGTGAAATATTGGGGTATTATGTGAACAAGGCATTCGTTGAATCGTTGGAAGGAAAAGGTAACAACCGACTATCTTGGAGAACTGGCGAGCGACCAATGAAAAATTAGTGCACATGGATATTTGAAACTTAAGTGGGTGATAAAGTAACAAGGAATTAGAATGAAGGCTTAGGGTTTGTAGTGTTATTTTCCCCAACGACTATATTTATGAATTTTTTTGACCTGCAGACCAGGGAGTAAAACAATTTGCAGAGGCTAGAGGACAAGGCACAACTTCAAGAAATTTTTAGGGATGCTTGGCAGGATAAAAATAGATACTTTGGAATAGTTTTTAACCAAATTTGCATGTACATGGGAAAATTAGGGTAACAGTTGTTAGGAACATTTGTTGCATGCAAAGCATCTTCAAGGATTTATTGATGTCTTAGAGACAATTCTAAAAGCTAAAAGATTGAAATCTGAGCTAGCATTCTTTTTAGCTAATCAACAAGGTTATAATTCAGCTAAGGATTCACAATTGATTTGGTGGTGACATTTTTGGATGTCACTTTCTTGGGTTTGCTGGACTAGTTGGAACTAGGACCTCTAATAACCACAAGACCTTGACTTTAACTTCTTGTGCCAGTGTTGAGAGCTTGGGATGACCATTGAGAGTGAGGACCCCTAAGCACCACCACATATTCTTCATCAAATATAGGAGGAGATACCACATCATAACCATAAGGATCCTTGTCCCTCATCATGTTGACACTTTCCTCCACAACCTCAAGCATATTGACCATGTTTTCTATAGCTGTGTAGATATAATTGATTTTGGCCTTACCATTCTTTGGTTTAGAGGTTTCCCCCTTTTCATATTTAGGTAAAGGCTCCTTGAATGCCTTATGGTTTGCATTGGTGTTCAACCCATCAATCTGAATTTTTTTGCTCTCAATAAGATCCTAGATAATATGCTTTAGTTTCCAGCAATGTTCAATGTCATGTCCAATGCCATTGTGGAATTTTTAGAAAGTTTTTTCATTCCAACAATGTGGCTTAACATCAAGTATGCAAAAATTTGTTGGATCTTGAGGTTGTGCAAGGTTATTGGCAATGAGCATCTTGAAAACATCCTCATACGAGTCACCAAGTTTAGAAAATTGTCGCCTCTCCTTTTTAGGCTTATCTTGATACTTTGGTTTATGCTCTTGTTGGTTGGAGGATGTGTTGAGCTTCATAGCTTGAACTACACTAGACAAATGGAGGACACCTTGATCCTTGTGTTGAGAAGAGTCCACAACTCTATCATTGACTACTTGTTTGTTCTTGCTCCAGTGCGAGTTCTTTCATTTGTCCTTATTAGAGTTGTTAGTATTTTGACCATTGTTGTTATTGTTATGTTTGGTACAAATCCCTTGTTCTTTCAAGACATACTCAATTCGACATGCAGTTTTGACCATAGTGTCAAAGGAATCAAAGACCATCTTCTGAACCTCATACCGCATTTCAGGCACCAAGTTTCTAATAATGATATCAATCCTTTCATGCTTAGGAATAGTCCTAGAATAGCGAGAGCACAATCCTCTCCATCTTTGTAAGAAGGTAACAAAGGATTCCCCTTGGTTTTGTTTCAAATTGCACAAGTCTAACATAGTGACTGATCTTGACAAGTTGTATGCAAAATGTTGAACAAATCTATGGACAAGTTCTTTGAAATTTTTGATAGGAGGGGTTATGTTGTTAAACCACTCCATTGCTTGGCCCTTGAGACTTCTTGGAAACAATCTCATAAGATAGGAGTCATCTTGGTGAAACTCAAAACTCATGATGTAGAACTAACACACATGATCATGTGGGTTGCCATTGCCATCATACTTGTCATACTGGGGAATTTCAACTTTCCTAGGAAAATCCTTCATACTCACACTCCTGTCGAAAGGATTGGGACAAATAGAGTCAAGGTTGAAATAACTCTTAGGTGCCAACAGCTTTTCCATCATATGCTTGAGTTTCTTGATCTCCTCTTCTTGGGATGGACCTTGTTTCTTGATTTTTATATCCACATCAAAGTTGTAAGGGAATCTAGCACCCTTGTTGATCAAGCTTTCTAGGAACTTATCCTTGTTTTTCTCTAGATACTTCTCCACATATTGTTGGAACAGTGGTTCTTGTTGCATCCTCATAAAGTCTTAATCATCAAAACTTGCACTACTTCCTCCATGTTGGGAGTCATGATGAACTCATTGGGAGGGTTTTCTTGAGTTCCTAGGAGGTGTTTGTCTCCTATGTTGTGAAGTCCTTCTTCCTCTTGGACTAGGATATCTTGAAGGGGTTCTTGAATGCCTTCTACTTCGTGGGTTTCCTGAGGGAGTAGATGGTGGAGAGTTGTTTCCACTATTGGTACCCCTATTGTTGAATTGGTCATTGAGTTGTTGGGATAAAAACCTATATTTCTCTTCTTGAAATGCTTTTCTTTTGAATTCTAACAAGGCTTGATGCTCTGCCTCTAGGAGTCTAAACCTCTCTTCTTTAGTGGCTTGTTCATCCAAAAAAGATTTCTTTTCACGTTCAATTATGTTAAGCCTTTCATTCGCATACCTTGAGGTTGTTTTGAGTGGAGAGTTGGGCCTCAAATGTTTGAACAAGTCATTAGTAAATGCTACATTCACATGAGCATCACAAGATTCATTGTTTTGGTCTTCATGTTGTGACCATTCATCTTGGTGAGCTCATCTTGTATACCTTTCAGTTCTCTGATGGGCATCTAAATATCTTGTGTTGATAGGGGGTGATTCTAGTTGATTGTCATCACCAAATAACATGTTATCCCTATGTCTCTAAAAAATGTCATCAAGATTTTGATCCATCACTTCTCTCTCATTTCTAGTCATGGTGTAACTCATGTCCATATCTGATTGAGAAGGTGCTAAAGAAGTACTCAACTCACTAGGATTGCTCTTTGGGTCAAACCAAGCTTTAGACTTGCTCCTAGGTGATTGATCAAATAGGGGGTCTTTTCCCTTTCTCTTTTGACAAGTTTGGACAAAGGGTAACTGGTCAAAGACAACTTGAGGTCATTTTCCTTGACTAACTTGATACCTTGTCATAACTGACATGAAAGAAAAGACCTTTGGTGATAAGATGACCCTACAAAATGTTCATACAAACTAGGATAGTAAAAGTGTTCAATTGTCCAAAAAGAGATGGTAAGATATAAAATTGCAAAAGGTGTAAACCAACATTTCCACAGAGGTGCCCAATCAAAGGATAAGTATCCTAGCACATATAGATTAGGAGGATGGATTTAACCAAATTATATTTGAAATTGAAATTGATTTTTGATGGAAGTGAATTTGATAAGAGATTACTGAGACTCTCCAAGTGTGTTACCAAAGAATCTAAAGGTTTACTTTTTCAACAAGGATGACTTCTAACTTACCGATTTCGACCAAGATCTCTTGTGAAAATCAAAGAATACTAACTCAAGGGGTCAAAAAGCAGGAACCCAAGGTACAAACAGGCTTCCAACTACAAGGTAAGAGATGTACTAAAATATGGATCGACCAAAGAAAGACTGAAAATGGCATAAATCAGACAGACAACAAAAAAGACTCTGTGTGATAGTTCACATAATACTGGGATGATATAATATGGCTAGGCAATATTTCTTATAGAGGTCATGCGATAGTTTCTAGGTAGCCTGTGTGATAAAATCCAGGAAAACTATGTGACAATTGTGCAACAATGAAGTATCGCACAATAAAACTTAGTACAGTGTGTGATGGTATTTTAGGATCGTACGACTCTTGACCAATAAGTGTTTAAATTTCAGTTTTAAAGGCAATTTGGTCAAAGTTTCAGTCTAATGGTTGAATTTTTTTATTTCACACATAGTACTAGTAGTAATCAAACAAGTTTGCAAACAGTAGGTGATCAAACATGTTATAAAACACTTACACAAGGGAAAAATAAACCTTGCCAAGACAAACACTTTTGATATCAAAATAGAAAAATCCTATGAATGCTACCACGATGTTTGATGTTTGAGAATATTTACATAGGTAGATCATAGCGAGAACACTTCAAGCACTTACTAGCCTGAAAAGACAAAGGCTCAATACTTAATAACTTGGCCCACACTTGATGTCCCATTGCCTCACACAAAGTGGTTGCCCATAATAGATATTGGATTTTTTGTGAAAGTGCCAATGACACAACCAAAGGAACATAGATGGTGATTAATCTTGGGGTGATCTAGGTTAGTCCACTAGTATCAATCCTTGCACCAAGATGCTAAGTGGAAAAATAGGGTGGCTTCTATTTATAGTTCATAGTAAGGGCTTCCATTTGTAATACCCCTCTTTCTCCCCAAAGGGACTCCTTACCTTGCAACAAGTAATGGACCTCGTGGCCACAAGAGTACCTTAAGCATTCTTGCCTAGAATTTTCCTCATGGTCACAATCCCATAAGTACTCACACCAAGTGAAGACAAGTACTACATCTACCAAGGTTTTGTGTCCTTGATAGCCTTGATTTTATAGTGGGTTGGAATAACTTGGCATTATCTTGTCCCCACTTGGGTTGTTCCTCTTGATTGCTCAAGAGTAGGCCCACTAAAGGATTCTAAAACTAAACAAAGAGTGGATCAACCTTTGAGTGTCAAGATTTTTGGTTCACCTCAAGGGTGAAGATCATACTCTCCTAGCTCAAAAATTTCTCCCAAACACACCAAGAAAAGGTTCAATTACCCTCTTGCCTTCAAAATCCAAAGATGGGTCAAGATTTCTATTTCACCACAAGGGTGAAGATCATACTCTCCTACCACCAAAAGATTCCTACAACAAGATATTAAGTGCCTATGAAAAGAAACAAATAGTATATACCACACTCAAAATGAAAGCAATAAACAAGCACTTGATTGGTTTTTATGTGTTGGGAAGCCCTACAAAAATGATTAGTAGCCCTTGTGCATTTGGAGCTTTGACTTGCATTCTTTTGAGAAAATATTTCAAGTGCAATGAAGGTACCTACAAGAACAACTTGTTATCCCCACAATGGTTAGCACATAAAAAATCAAATAATTTACAAGTAAAAAACTCTGTCTAGCTACATCAATTCAAACCAGAAAGCTAAATATCCAAATCTTGCAAGCCAGAAGAACCAAAAAAGTCACCTACAGGTCTGGGTGATAGTCTGTCAAAAAAAGAGATCGTACGATACTTCGCAGTATGGGAGTGTGATGCTTTCTTTTTGTGTGACAGATCGTACTGTGTCCAAATGATGAATTTTTATATGGCCATGCGATAGAAACCTATATGACCGAATGATACTTTTACTAGAAAAGTATCGCACGGGTATGTAATAAAATATCGCATGAGACTGGAAAACTATTGCATGATAATCTATCAAAAAAATAGAGAGCTGAAATAGAAAGCAAAAATGATGATGAAAAATTGATGGAAATGCATAAAAAGAAGGACAAAACAAGAGTGTTCTACCCCACAGTGGGTGCCAAAGATGTACACACTAAGATGTGCACTTCTCTAAGTCATTACTTCCAAGAGAATCCATGGATTGGAAACCTTGAGAAAGTGACCTAGAGCTCCCTAGGCATGGAGTCACAAGGATGTGTATAGTGCTCTTAGCTAGAGCTATTGAAGCATGCAACCTTGCTAGTAAACCACACAATGGGAGATTCAAAGAGACAAGAGCAAGAATGCCAATATCCTCAAGAATCAAGATGAGAATGCAATGCAACTATGCAAAGAATGAAGATACAAGTAAGCTATGGAAATGAAAGTATTACAAGCCTTACTAATTAAGCTATGTGAGCTAAGCTAGAACTTGAAAGGAAATCTAAACTAATAAAGCATAAACATGAAGCTATGATGCAAGAATGAAAGCTAGAATACAAGAATATCTCCAAAGCTCCAAAATCACCAAGAAATCATGCAGCATAAGATTAGTATTCAAAAGTTGGGATCCTAGAATGAAAAAAGAGCTCTCCTTTTAAAGGAATTGAAAAGGAATGGACCATGGAGATTAAGAGGCAAAAGATTTAATCAAGGGTGGAGCATGAAAGAGGAACAATCCATGTGCACAAATCTCCTCCAATGAGAAAATAAGAGTTGACTTTTGTGCCCCATATGAGACAAAAAGGCCTTTTCTTCTTTCTAAAAAATAAGAATAATGCTTTATTTGTGCCACTTAGGATAAGAGGAAAAGTGGGGGCTTTTTATTTAATAAAAGGGGAGGGAATTCCTTTTGATTAAATAAAGACTTTAGGATAAAATGGTTAGCCCATAGAATAAAATTGAATAAATGATAGAAATAGGATTTTATTAAGGAAAATTGATATTGAATTGAAAATGCTGATTTAGGAAATTGATAAATTGCTGAATGGGGGCCCAAAGTTTAGGCGACCATTTTAGGGTGCATACACACCTATGCTACATCATTACATTCATAAGAGATGCTTCCCTGTTGAAACTATTTTGAAGCCTCAAAACATCTTTACTAGGTCCTAGAAAATAATTGAGATCCTACTTATACTACCTATTTGAATTTTTGGATATGGCCTTTCCTTTGGAAACTAGACCAATAATGACCACTATAGTCTCCACTGAGACCTCAAAGGAAATATCACCACTTTTAGGTTTTCTATCATACCAATTCTCTATAAATTTATTAGAGAGCTCAAGGTCAAACCTTTTTATGCCTTCAATGTAATTGTGCATATGACCTACTTGTGAGATGGGCCAAAGGTTGTTTTTGTTCTTATATTCATTAGAATTATCCATCTCAATCTGGTTAAGATCAACTCCCATACTTTTTGTGTAGAGAAAATTCATAGAGATGGTCCAAGGATATTACAAACTATTAACTAGAAAAGAGAAATAATATGGAAATAATCTTGAAAGATCTCAAATCCCATAGCAAATAATGATATTTCCTCATAATTATTGCATATTATGAAAGGTGTGTCCTTTTCTAGATGTGGCCATATCTCAATTTTACATTAATTTAACTTAGTCTTTAACTTAGATTAGATGAATAACTCTTATTTTTTAGTTTTTAGTTAGGAGGTTACTTTACCATATAAAGTTATTCACTAGAATAATGGCTTTACATAGCCAATATGAATCAATGCAACAAGCATATTAATATATCCATTTCAATTAAATTTAATATTAATCTATCAAGATTTTATGCACACTCCTATGGTTTCAGATCCATGATGAATTCTTAACCAGTGAGCTATAAGGAAAAACTCAGACTCATACTATATGCGCCTACATTCCTCTTGAAATTTATAAGTTTTGTAAAACAATTGTAATATACAAATTCACAATATAAGGATGCATTAATGGCTCCATAGAGGCATTACAAAAGGTGTAATGACTACCAAATGTGTATCTATGATAAAAAGTCATATTAGTTATTTATAAATAACCTACTTTATCAATAGTTTCTCATTGGTAATAGGTGTATTGATATCAATTTAATTTGGTAGAATTGATTCAGTAAAAATAAGCACATTTGATTTTAGATTTATCTAGTTAAATTCATCTCTCATGTATTGCATAATCATAACAGATGAATGTGTGCTCCATATTTAAATGCATTTTTCTTAAGCATTGAGAAAAAAATGACAAACATAGTCATTTCTATTTGATGATAAAAAAGGAATTTTTTGTTCTTTGGAAGGCAACTAATTTTTTGGCTACATGAATTCATAATAGTATTCCAGTGTTTTAATCTCAATTTTTGGTTGATATAATTCTTTACAAGTTTGTTGGGCATATTGGAAATCTAAAATATTGTTTCTGCTATGGGATGTGTGTTTAACTAGGGTTCTCAACTAAAGAGCCATCAAAATTGAGTTTAACCCTACTAGTGTCAGGGGGGAAAGTTTATATTACTTCTAAAACCCAAAGGTGGAGATCTATACTTTTTGGGATAAGAGGAAAGACCCCACCTTTTTGAAATGTCCTATTATAGGGATATAGGAGTCTTAGGCTTTACCTAGACAATATTACTCATGTTTTCATTTATATTATAGATGGTTGAAAATGTAAAAACCCTCCTAGGTAGTTAGATGATTTATCTATGAAGTTTTTATTATTTCATTCCTTCCACAAATCCCTATCAACATATAGTAGAGAATGCCACCATATCCCCTAGGAAAACAAATGGAAAGTGGGAGGGTTCCAACTTGATGACATAGTTAGGAAGTCCTTATCAAACATAGAATTTTTTTGTTTTAGTTACTAGGAATACTAACAAGTAAACCAAATGAGGGAAGTAATTTCCAAATTATTCTAACATAAAGAACATCTATTGACCATATCTATACCATTTTTTAGAATATTATCCAAAGTTAGAATTTTTTTATAATGATAGGTCACCTTTAAATTAAACTTATTTTAGGGGTCAATTGGGAACTCCATGCCATCAAATAATTGAAATATTTAGGCTAGTAAGGATCCAACAACTTATATAATCCAATTAAAAAGAGTATATCATCAACAAATTGACCCAAAATGAGATTGTATAGTTGATCTAATATATGGAATATCTAGGACTTGAGAATTTGTAAAACATAAATAGCCACCATACTAAGTGAAACATCAAACTAAAGGGGTCAATCTTATAGGTGCTGGGGTTCTAAGTTAAATCCCAATAGCTACACACTTGTGAACCAAGTTTGGCTATTAGATCCTTTTGAATAGCTACAAAAAATAGATGGTCTTATAAGACTCTTCCTAGAAATTGACCTTATGCACATGAATTTTTTCCTAAATATATCCTTGTCTTATGGTTGGGATCATTTTGGAAAAACTTTTTCCTTATATTGGAATTCTAGAAAAATAAATAATCCAGTAACTTCAAAGCACTCATATTTCAAAAATATTTGGAACACAAATGCTAGACCAATCCATCAAATATGTGATCAGTTTTCAGCTTATTTTAGATAAAAGAGATAGGTTTAGGGATATATAATATCTAACATTTATTAGATGATATTCTTTAGGAGAAAAAACTTTCTCTCAATCTATTGTCAATACCCTCATTTTATCTTCCACCCCAAACTATTAAATATACATTTAAATGGCATAAAGTTTATAACCCACATGGAACCCATTCTGATAAGGGACATAATATACATAGACGTGCTTTTGATAGAAGTAGTTAACATATAGAGCTCACAATAATTTCTAAGAAAGGCTCCTTTCCAAGAATCCAACTTAACTTGGATTCTTTCAAGGAGACCAACCTGGACATAGAATTATCCAATTTACCAACCATAAGGGTCATTCTCATATACATCAAAGGTAGGAAAGAAACGTGTCAATTAAGAATCAAAGCTACATGTAATTGAATATTGTGAGGAATGTTGAAGAAATAGATTACACTCTTCTAAAGATTGATCTTTTCTCCAAAACAAAGGCTTAATTCTTCCTAATCATAATCTATTTTTCAGGTTTAGACATAGTAGCCATACCTAGAAGAATTATATCATCAAAACAAATTGGTGCAATCATACAAAAGGTGAAGAAGGTTTACAAATGTAAAGAGATCTCTCCACAATATTATGCAAAATATTGGAAGCAAGAACATTGGGAAGAAGAATAGAGGGTCTCCCTATCTAATACCATTAGAAGCCAAAAAGGAGCCTTAATATAAACTATTATAAAATACTAATTATTTAGGTCACTAAATGAAAGCCTCTATCATCATGACGATCTTACCATTAAATACACATTTTTTTATGTATGTTGAAAGGAAAGGCCAAAAGAACATATCATAGGCTTTGGAAACATCCAACTTTAGGATAATACTCTATTGCTTCTCAAGAAACCATAGAGTGTAGAGCTTCATGTACCTTAACCACAAAATATAAAATTTGTAGGCCCGAGAAAAATCCTTTCTAATTGGGGTGGATAATAATATCAATAAATAACTTGATTTTATTGACTAGTAATCCAAACAAGATATTATAAATAGTGTTGAAAAAACTAGTGGGGAAAAATTTAGACATCTTCTTAGCTCCATTTCCCTTAGGGATGAGCATTAGGAACATATTGTTTTATTCTTTTAGGAGCCCTCCTGAGTTGAAAAAATCTCTAGCCACTAAGAAAATGTCATAACCAACAATTTCCCAATTTTTTTAGAAGAAAAGACAAAGAAAATCCTCAAGGCTTGAATCATTGTGATGGCTAATAAAGAAAGTAAATTTCTTTAATTCTTCTAGAGAGACGGTGCAACTCATTCCTTTGATATCCTCAGGCATGAGGATCTTAGGAACATTATTAACTAATGAGTCCAAGATTAAAGAAACATTAGAATCAACCCATGGATTTGATTAAGAGGATATATGTGAAATAGTCAATTATTTCTTTGTTAATATCCTAATTGTAATTGAGGATAGACCCATTTAGACACATAATTTCTCTAATAGTATTTCCCTTTCTATCTTTTTGAACCAACTAGTGAAGAAACTTAGTATTGTTATCTCCCTCTTTTATTCATTGAATTATAGACCTTTGTTTCCAAAATATTTCTCTATTGGCTATGATATTATGAAGATCAAATAACAAATACTTCTCAACCATAACACTCTAGGGAAATAATCCATCTTTCAATCTGACTTGGAACTTCATAAATCCATTGTTTTAAAAGCTAATTTCAAGGAAAGTTTTACCAAAACATAAATTTTACCAATGTTTCAAATTAGAGTGGATCAATTTTAGCTTTCTTGACAATCATTGTTGTACATTGAAATTTCACTAACCATTAGTCCTCCATGAGAGCTTTAAAACCTATATTTTGAGTCCATGTCACCTCAAATTTGAAAGGTAAGCTAGTTTTGGAATTGGTGGATTCATAATCCAAGATGATAGGACCATGATTTGGGCCATGTCTAATATGAGAAGATAAAACATTTATCATATATGGGCAAAGAAACATAAATAAGACAACAATCTAGCCTCACCTGAATTAGATTGGTAGGAGTATGGTTACTAGAGTAGGTAAAGTTATTACCCATCAAATCATGATCTAAGTCCATCAACCTATATTTCATTCAAGTCCATCATTCATCCACATCAAGAAGTATATCTTAAACATGCATACAAGCATAACACTTGTGCAGGGTCTTGCATTTTCCTCTTGATTTATGTAGTCATTCACTGTAACTATTTTGTTTGTTTAATTTAAATTGAATTATTTATGTGGATGCATTAAATCCTATTATTCTAATACCATTTATGAATTTAATATGTTATCTTATGTGAATGACTTGATTCTCATGATCAATGTTCATGTATAGCCTAATTACATATGGTTAATCTAATATCTCATGAATGGACTCATATAACCTTAACTACTACACATTATGTTACTTAAATGATCAAGAGAAATCAAGAAAAATATGATTGAGGAAATTTTCTCTAATTCATTTCACCTTAGTGTATCATCTAGTTCTATACTTCTCATGTCCAACAAAATAATAATATCTAAAGTAGAATTTACTAAAAAAAGTATTACATTTTGCAATGTTTCATTACAATAGTTAGAGTTCAACCTTTCTTTGACAATTAGTACTATTCTTTTAATGGCTGAAAAAGTAGCAATATCTAAACATATATATTTCATCTCTACATAACATTCTTGACAATTCTATTCATCAATCAAATTATAATGCTAACTAAAAACCTTATCAACTTAAATTTCACCCTATCAATTTTTCATTGGATGGTGTTCGTATTTAGGGAAACATAATTAATAGTATACTATCTTAAAATGTTAATTCTCTACAAGAGCTATCATATGTGGATAGATAATTCAAACCAAGAGAAAATAAAAACATGTATATGAGTTGCAAGAAGGGATATAATTAAGGGAGTAAATTGATGGTTGGTATTTTAGATTTTTTTACTTAATAAAAAATTCAACTTTCTTTCTTATTTAAGTGTCACTGGCTTGATGTCTATACCTAATTTTTCAAGTTCTTTATGACCTATTACAATGTAATTTTTTTTACATTTCTAAATTTTTCTTGCAATTATTTAAAAAATTTACAATAATCATTTTTCCACAGTAAATTTACACCATATTTGAAGTTCTATATCACATAAAAGTAAAGTAAAGTACTAAATGATTAGCTTATTTTCTTTTCCTATTAAATATTTGAGTAGTCCAAATTGCCTAGTATAGACGATCAACTATCTAATTTTTATGTCCTTATGAAACAAATAAGGGAACAAAGGGAAAAATGAACATTGTAGATGTTCCCTTTGAGCTAATTTGAGAAGGGAAAAAGAGACATTGCAGATGTTCCTATTGCCCAAAATTTCCTATTCTGCAAATTTGGTCAAGTTTCCAGGTCTCTATTTTTATTCTGCCCAGCTACAACTTGTTTTCATTTGTGAAGTTGATCCACAAGGTTTCATGGCTTGCGATCTGAACCCCATTTTCTTCAATGTGTCACCATGCTTCAGTTTAGATCACACACCTTAATTCGCAAAACCCTCAGAGATATTCAAGTTATAATGTTGCAGGAAATACTCAAGTCGCAGAGTTCAAAAAAATGTTCAGTGTTGAAAACCCTCTTTGTTTTCGACCTTCGCTCTGAAAGCTTAGTGTGTTTTCGACCTTTAGTTTGAAAACCGTTTATGTTTTTGACCCCTTTAGTGCTTCATTATTCTTCTCTGGTGTCAGCATTTTTCATAAGTGTGCAACTCCAACAAGTGGGGCCCAGTTGGTTTTCGACAAGCTGTTATGCGGGTTGTCGCATGATCACATAAGTCTTTTTCCCCTTATGCGACCATGCGACTAACCGTTGACAGTCCTATTGAAGAATGCTAGCAGTTTGTCGCATGATCACATAGCCCCTGTTTAGGCTATGTGAACATGCGAAAAACCATTAGCCATGCTAATAAGGGCCTGCAGTTTGGTGATGTGCCCATGTTTCATTGGTCAGCTAGTGACAAGGTTTCACAGTGGGCTTGGGATGCAAGTGTGGTAAAGATCTGACGGTGGTCACGTGTTTGCATGGGATCTTCTGACCCTATGTGATCATGTGACAACCATTCAATGAGATCCTTCTATCATGGGTCTAATGCCATGTTGTGCTGATGTGTTCATTTCTCATTCGCTGAGCTAGCGATGATAATGCGGTTGTCAATGGGGCCGAATTTTAAATGGTAAAATTTTAGAGGAGATTGTTCTTGTCCTCTAACTTGGCGGGGTCCAATAAGGTTTTTTTTCCTTGTCACATGATTGTGGATATGTTAGCAAAGCTCCACCTTTTTTAGTGATGCGTGGTTGTGCGAATAATGGTTTCGCGTAGTCGCTAGGTGAAACCAGGGTTTAATTTGTAGTGTGATCTCGAGCTGAGTTTCTTGCTAGTGTTGATCTGTAGGCTATGTGTGAAGTAGAGATAGATTCAATGAGGCTTGTTGCATGATTGCATGAGGCTTTTTCAGCTCATGCGATCATGCGACCAGTGTTATTTCAAAGGAAGTGTGACTATTTTTCACGGGCTTTCTTCTAGTGAGATGTTTTCAACAGCGTGGTAGCTCAAAGAATTTATGTCGCTAGGATAGTTGCAGGTTGCAAGGTTGATGAGGAGGGTCCAGGCAGTTGTCGCATGTTGATCTTTGTCCTCGTGAGGTACTTTTGTGGCATTCATGGTGAGGCTTGTTGCAGGAAAGGTTGTTGAATCCAGGTTGTTGTGTTTGCAGGCGATGTAGTATAGAGATGGACACGAAAACACAGATGTCTGATCGATTGAGATATTTGTAGAATTGTATTTATGATTAGAATTTGTACCCTAGTGTTGGATATTGTATTGTAAATCTTGTAACCCTGGTTAGTTTTTTGACTCCTACCTGCATGCAGTTGTGATGTATATATCATTTTTTTGGAGCCTAGTGTTCAGAGTTTTCAATTTGTAAAAGAGTTTTTTCTCTTTCTTGGGGAGTTATCTGTGGCATTTGTTCTGCCCTCTGGCTCTTACAACTTGTAATATTTCATTGAAATCTCAGGTTTAATAGAGGCTATCTGTGGCATTTGTTCTGCCCTCTAGTCTTTTCCTTATCTATATTTCTCTTATTGGATGTAATATACTGGCTTTATTGGAGAAGTCTTGGAGTTCCAGAGCCCTTCTTTCTTTCAGCTTATATGTGTACTATTGTGTATGATCTAATTTGAGTGATTTTGTGGGTATTCTTCAGCCCCTTGTCATTCTGTCTCATTCCTGTGCCCTTTTGCTGAAGAGAACATTTTCTTGTAGGTCATAGGTTGTGTCTTATGTCCAGGCCCTCCTATGAAATACTTATGAAAGCTTGTTTAGGAAGATTGTGCTCTATTAGATCCAAAAACCTTCATGCTAGTTTGGTCAGCGTATTGTATTCATCTCTTTTCGGTGCATCACCTAGTAGGTAGTTTTCTTTCCTGTTATTTCCATTTCATGCATTCCTTCTATCCCTTTTCCCGTCAAGATTTACTTTCCTGTCTAAGAGAAAACTAAAGTGACAATCCAAAAGGAACCATCCTATAACCTAGAGGTTTCATCTTGGTTAGAAAAAGGTCCCACAACCTTGAGATGATTCCCATGTTATACTGAGTTATCAAGAACAAGAGAGCTTGAAATAAGGCACAAACTTAGTGTATAACAATTCTGGCATGCCCAGTGGGACTGAAGTTCAAATTCATGTTCAAGGTATGCTATCTCTGATATATTGGTAGAATGCTACAAACCTAGAAAAGGTCATTTTTTTGCATATCTGGTGACTCCAGAAGGTCTATTGGTTTTAAAGATTAGATGCTGGTATGTTTCAAGCTTTCATTTTCAAATCCCAGCTGATTGCATGAGTAGACATGTCAAGTTACTATGGACAGTCAGGTTACTCACCATCTTATTGTGAGAATAATGCTCAATCGGCTAGTTTTCAACCTTATCAAAGCCACCTAAAGCCTCCTTTTACCCCAATCTATTATACTTCTCAAGGGTATCAATATATCTCGTATGCCCCAAATGAGTTCACCCTTGTGCAAAGTTATGAGAGGGCCCTCCCACAAGATGGATCATGGGCACAAGAGGCACAACAACAAATGCAAAGCCAACTTCTCCATCATTCTTACCACCCACCCTCCCCTTCTCAGCCTTTTCAACAACAGATGCAGACTCTGAGCTCAGACTTCAAGAAGATGCAGGAGGCAAAGAGTGTGTTGCTTGATTTGATTAAGCAAGTGTCTGAGATCAAGGAGTAGAGAGAGCAGGAGGCTCAAAGTTATTATGAAGAGTCAGCTCCTTACCAAATGATAGAGGCTCTTGTTGATGAGCAACAAGTTAAAAATTTCCAAGAAGAGATTAGACGTCGAGCTAACATGGAGACAACAAGGTTGAGATCACAAATTTCTCAACAAGAGGCTCCTAGACCTAAGATCCCAAGCTGGAGGACCCATTTGCCTCAAGAGATTACACATGAGGAACCTGCTAGGCCTTCTTTTCTAAGCTTCAAGGTAGGTATGCCTTCTTTGTCTACCTTTGAGCCCCCTTAGTTGCATATCCCAAGTTTCAAGGCAAAAATTTCCTTTCAAGAGCTTGTGCTTGAGATGTAGCCCACCACTCTACAAGAGAAACCTATTTAGAGAAGGGAGTTATCCCAAGAAACCCCTCTGGTCTCTTAGGATGATGAGGTGATTTGGATTCCCCAATGGACTCTGCCCCCTAGTTGTTAGATGCCAAGTCTTTTCAAAGATACTAGTCTAGTATCAGAGCAAGGACCTGTGGTGAATAAGCTTTCATGTGAAGAGGAGGAGAAGAAATATAAGGAATCAGTGTAGGGTGATGACTATGGTGAAATGGAGTAGTAGGATGGGGAGGTGGAGGTTGATGCTCAGCCTGAGCTCTTGGTTGATTTGCTTGATGAGATCCCTCTCTTTGTTGATGATGAAGAAGAGACCATGCCATTACCTATGGCTAAAGATCAATCAAAACAATAGGTTCATCATCAACAAGAGGTTGATTCTACGATGGATGCCTTGTCCTTGTTGGATAAGTTGCTTGGTTTTGTTGAGCAAGGTGATAAAGATGTGATCATAGCCACCTCTTTGAAGTTGCAGTAGCTAGAAGAGGTTGATCCTGAAGATATGTTGATTCATGAGCTTGATCTCATCTTTGAGGAGGAGACTTCCCAATGTGTAGAGGATAACTAGAGCCTTGAGGAAGATTGTTTGGGAAGCATCATAGATGGCTTGTATATGGAGCCTGATTGTAATGAGCTCTTGGCTATTTTAAAAGAGGAGGATGACAATCCCCTGACTGTGGACAATGAGTTGACTTGGTTGTCCATGATGGAATTTTTGTGTTCCTATGATGACTCCTATGCCCAATGGATATGTCAAGGTCACTGGTCCATGTCTAGCAGGCTGACATCCCGCAGAAGTCACCAAAATGTTGCCCAAAATTTCCTATTCTACAAATTTGGCCAAGTTTCCAGGTCTCTATTTTTATTCTGCCCTGCTGCACCTTGTTTTCATTTGTGAAGTTGATCCACAAGGTTTCATGGCTTGTGATCTGAACCCCATGTTCTTCAATGTGTCACCATGCTTTAGTTCAGATCACACACCTTAATTCACAAAACCCTCAGAGATATTCAAGTTATAATGTTGAAGGAAATACTCATGTCGCAAAGTTAGAAAAAATGTTCAGTGTCAAAAACCCTCTGTGTTTTCAACCTTCGCTCTGAAAGCTCAGTGTGTTTTCGACCTTTGGTTTGAAAACCCTTTGTGTTTTTGACCCCTTTAGCCCTTCATTATTCTTCTTTGGTGTCAGCATTTTTCATAAGTGCACAACTCTGACAAGTGGGGCCTAGGTTGTTTTCAGCAAGTTATTATGTGGGTTGTCGCATGATCACATAAGTCCTTTTCCCCTTATGTGACCATGTGACTAACTGTTGACAGTCCTATTGAAGAAAACTAGTGGTCTGTCACATGATTTCATAACCCCTTTTTAGGCTATGCGAACATGCGACAAACCATTAGCTGCGCTGATAAGGGCCTGCAGTTTGGTGACATGCCCATGTTTCATTGGTCGGCTAGTGACAAGGTTTTATAGTGGGCCTGAGATGCAAGTGCGGTAAAGATTTGACAGTGGTCGCATGTTCACATAGGATCTTCTGATCCCATGCGATCATGCAATAACCATTCAATGAGATCCTTCTGTCATGGGTCCGACGCCATGTCATGCTAATGTGTTCATTTCTCATTTGTCGAGCTAGCGATGATGATGCAGTTGTCAATGGGGCCAAATTTTAAATGGAAAAGGTTTAGAGGAGATTGTTCTTGTCCTCTAACTTGGTGGGGTTTGATAAGGTTTTTTTTCCTTGTCGCATGATCATGGATATGATAGCAGAGCTCCACCTTTTTTAGCGATGTGCGGTTGCACGAATAATAGTTTCACGTAGTCGCTAAGTGAAACTAGGGTTTAATTTGTAGTGAGATCTTGAGCCAAGTTTTTTGCCATTATTCATCTGTAGGCCATGTACAAAGTGGAGATAGATTCAATGAGGCTTGTCACATGATCGCATGAGGCTTTTTGAGCTCATGCGATCATGCGACCAGTGTTATTTCAAAGGTAGTGTGACTATTTTTCGCGGGCTTTCTTCTAGTGAGATGTTTGCAGCAGCGTAGTAGCTCAAAGAATTTATGTTGCTAGGACAGTTGTAGGTTGCAAGGTTGATGGGGAGGGTCCAAGTAGCCATTTCATGTTGATCTTTGTCCCAATGAGGTACTCTTGCAGCATTCATGGCGAGGCTTGTTGCAGGAAAGGTTGTTGAATCTAGGTTGTTGTGTCTGTGGGTGATGTAGTACAGAGATGGGCATGAAAACACAAATGTCTGATCAGTTGAGATATTTGTAGGATTATATTTATGATCAGAATTTGTACCCTAGGGTTGGATATTGTATTGTAAATCTTGTAACCCTGGTTAGGTTTTTGACTCCTGCCTGGGTGCAGTTGGGGGTATGTATATATCATTTTTTTGGAGCCTTAGTGTTCAGAGTTTGCAATTTGTAAAAGAGTTTTTCTCTTTCTTGGGCAGTTATCCGTGGCATTTGTTCTACCCTTTGGTCTTTTCCTTATCTATATTTCTCTTATTGGATGTAATATACTGGCTTTATTAGAGAAGTCTTGGAGTTCCAGAGCCCTTCTTTCTTTCAGCTTATATGTGTACTACTGGGTATGATCTGATTTGAGTGAGTTTGTGGGTATTCTTCAACCCCCTATTATTCTATCTCATTGCTATGCCCTTTTACTGAAGAGAAAGTTTTCTTGCAGGTCATAGGTTGTGTCTTATGTCTAGGCCCTCCTATGAAATACTTATGTAAGCCTGTTTAGGAAGATTGTGTTCTATTAGATCCGAGAACCTTTGTGCTAGTTTGGTTAGTGTATTGTATTCATCTCTTTTCGGTGCATCACCTAGTAGGTAGTTTTCTTTCCTGTTATTTCCATTTCATGCATTCCTTCTATCCCTTTTCCCCTCAAGATTTACTTTCCTATCTAAGAGAAAACTAAGGTGACAATCTAAGAGGAACCAGCCTAGAACCTGGAGGTTTCATCTCGGTTAGCAAAAGGTCCCACAACCTTGAGATGATTCCCATGTTATATTGAGTTATCAAGACCAAGAGAGCTTGAAACAAGGCACAAAATCAATATATAACAATTCCCTTTGAGCTAATTTGAGATTTTGATTGTTGGAACTTGGTTTTCCAAGGAATAATTGTTAATAGAAGAAAAGGATAAGAAATGCTTCATATACTATCATTTTAACAAAGTTACAAATTCCCTTGTGGTGACACAATAAAATTTCTCCTAGAGTGACTTTATGTCATTTTCCTTTTTTTGTGTAATTACCAAGGTTTTCAAAGTTTAATGTAAGTCACTATTTTTTATAGGAAAGTCAAATGGTGGATTGGTTGGAAAGTTTGGCTTTCCAAATCCAAGAGGAGAGAAGAGAGTTTACCAAATTAAAAAATTAGTTAAAAAGAATCAACCAAATGTGGGGTTTAAACCTCGTAAACATCTTGGTAGAGAAATCAAAATGGTGGATTCTATTGAATAGGAAAATTCAAATGATCGAACATGGTGAGTAGACCCTTTTTGGATTCACATATTCCTAGATTCAACCAAGAATTGTAAATGTTGATAAGTTTTGGGAAAAAAGTTCATTAGTTGGGATTCTAAGGTAATTGGCATAAGTAGACTTCTTATAATTTCTCATCATTCTTGTACCAATTCATATCATAGGTGCTTCAAGTTATTTTGGTGATGGTCCTTAAGATGATAGTAGAAATCAATCAAATGTGTGGGATCCAGATCCCACAAGATGAAAAATCATTCACATTTAATTTCACCCCAAAGTTTTCTTATAATTACTAGCTCCTAGATAGTCTTTTACATTTTTTAGATCTTTTTTAGGTTTCAGGCGTGCTCTATTCTCAACATAGGGATTATTATCCTTTGAACGTAGAGGTGTTCATGCCTATTCCTAATTGGAAAGATCTATTTTAAGGGCCTATATCTTCACAAAACTTGAAAATGGTTTTCAAACAGGAAAATTGGGGAGGGTAAAATTTATGGGCTCTTGGTATCACATGTATTTGGTGTATGGATGTGAAGGTTCTCCACAATATTTAGTTTTTGGAAGTATTTTTTTTAAGACAATGTTTATTGAGGTATTTTTAATTTGAGGTTTGTGTAGATATTCCTTTGGTAATGAAGGGTAATTTAAGACTCATTATTTTCTATAAAATATATTCAGGTATACAACTTTTATTAAAAAAATAATTAAAATTATATATATATTTCTAATTCAGAGTACTTAAATATACTATTCTACATTATAATTTTTTTTAAATTAGTAATATTTGATATTCTATTAATAAGATAAAATAAAAGTATATTTCAAGTATGGCTATAGCAAGGAAGAAGCAGACTAACTAGAAACTCTTCCACCTCAATGCATCCAACCATTTCCTAGGCACTTACATAGTTTGTCAAAGAACCGTGAAAAAAAATTCATTAATTGATGTTCATTTGATTCAATGGGCATATCTTTTACATTGATCAATAGAGATTGTATTTAAAGCCATTATTTCCTAATGAACTCGTAAAAAATTATTTAGGGAATGTATCTTCCCAATAAATAATTTATTTCATTAATCTAACCTAACCTATTAATGTAAAATAACCAACATTCTCCCCCTTATTACACTAATCTAAAAAAGTGTGGATTCACCAATCCTCCTCCTCACTCAAGACACATCAAACTAATTGCATCATTGGATCTCCTCATCTCCTTATAATAGACCCTGAAATCATATACACAACATGAGTGTTCCCACCTCCCACACATAATGAGACACATTTCCTTTAAAATATCACATCTCCTCTAAGTGTGTTTAGTACATCCTCCAATACTACACATGAGATGCCCTTCCTCTAAAAGTCCACATCTCCTATAAGTGTGTCTAACACCTCCTCAAGTGTTATAGAAAAATTCCTACGTGCCTACACATTCCAAAATTCCAAAATTCCTCCCTTTTCCTCCAAAATTCCATAGCTCCTCTAAGTTTTCCTAATGTCTCCTCAGGTTCTCGACAAGTCATTAACCAAATCTGCCTCCCCCCCCCAACCGCTCCACCCCCTTTGCTCCTTCAAGGGACAACCATGATGCTAAGCCCCCTCTTTTCTTAAGGGACACAACTATGTTAAGCCCCCATTTTTTATAAAGGGAAAAATTTCCCAAGCCCCCTCTTTTGAGGGACACAAGTAGGGTGTCTCTCATACAAAGAATCATCCCCAAAGGAGAAGCTAGCTTGGGATGATGGGTATCCTCCTACCTATGTTGCTTCCAACCTTCCATGATCTCTTTATTTTATATAGGAACATTATATTTATCAATATAACAATGTGATGAATATTTGAGGTCCTTGACATTGGTGTAAACCCTAGCATGAATAGGTCCATAGGTACAAGCACAAGGCTTAATGAATTTTTTTATTTATTCAAATTATATTTATATCCTTATCTAGGTTCCACTTTGGCACTTCAATCCTCAATCGATAGCTGTCAAATGTAAATTTATATTCCCCTTATATCTCCAAAAATAAATCCATACCAAACTAAGTTGACTATTACTAACTGTTTATGTCTGAATATGGACCTCAGAATTCAGCCATATACACAGCATAGTCATTTCTCACAATGTGAATTACAAAAAATGAGTATGAATTACCCACTTCACACATTCATTGTGAATCGACCTGTTGCCTCCTATTTAGTTGGGGTATTTGAATTAATCTTAGATTGGACAACTAACAACTATAGACCAAGCTAAAATGAAGGATTTAAGTGCTTGAAAATGATTAAAAATGAGAAATTAAGCTATATGAGAATGCAAGTGTAATCTAAGAATGAAAGTACAGATTTAATCTAAGAAGCTTGAAAATGAATATGTATTAAAAAAATAAGCAAACTATATTAAGATGAGATTGAAATTAAATGCTGCTAACATGAAATTACACTAATATGCAATGAAAAGCTTGAAAGCATGAGAGAATGGAGACAAAAAATCACTATAGTTTTGGTACTCTAAAATTGCCTCTCCAAAACAAAGAAAGAGAGGGTCATAATATAGAAGAGCCTGGGAGAAGGATGAAGAGTTTCTTGAAATGAAATGACTGACTCTTCATTTTCCATGGAGAAAGGTGAGACAAATTGGAGAATTATTTAATTAAATGAATGAATATTGCCACATGGGTGGCTTTTTGAGTTATTTTCAATAATTAAATCCAAATAAAGATGTCCATTCAAATAACCAAATATTATTTAATTCCCTTGATGTGTATTAGCTAAAGGGGGTGGAATTAATTTAATTAAAAGCACTAGGACTTTAGAATTAAATTAATAAATCATAGGGATTATTTAGCCAATAAAGTTGAATATTTAGGAATTAAATATAGTGTATGATTAATGCAAATTTAGGGTCTTTTTTATTTGACACCAAGTCAAATAAAGTCAATTACGAGATAGAATTGCCTAGTACAATAAGACTTTAATGATGTATAAATTCGAAGGAATGCACCAAAATTGATTAAAGTTGCAAGGTGCCAATTTTGGGGTATTACACCTTTTGCACCTCTTTGAATTACTGTATGAAGCACAGTGGTTCAAAGATAGTCTGTGTATGATAGAGATATGAAACTGATTTGAAAGATATGATGATTGAAAGATTTGAAGATATTAGGTCCTGAATGACCAAAGATAATGTTCACTATAGCAATGATGAACCAATGATTGTGAAAGAGTGTCAAAACACCTGATTCTGAACCTTAGGATTGTGAAGAAGAGAGTGACTAATTCTAGACTCGATTGTCTTAGAAAAACCACATAGGTATCACATCTGACCCCTTCAGTTACCAAAGAACCAAGGAAATAACACAATGATCTAATGGTTGCAAAAACTGATACAGTTTACAAGATTAGGAGAATACCAGATTGATATGGATCTTGATGAATCTGATATGCCCCAAGTGATGATAGATTTGCCCCGAGCAATGAGGACTTTTGATGAATCAACAAATAGACATGGTTGTTGTCTTGATTACTGAGGAAAGATATGATTTTAGTAAAGATATGATTCCAAATTAGATTATAGACTTTGAATGATTTGCAATACCATTCCCGCTTCAGGATTAAAATTGAAATCTAATAAGAAAAGTCAGTGTGATATGATTCAGAAGCATGCTAATTGATTTGAGAAGTGGTTATAAAAATTCGAGAACACATTCTACATCATTTAGAGGTCCTGGAGACCAAGTTTGACTAGGTGTGACCATAAGTTGATCATGGTTAACCAAGTTGAAATTTTGATAGTGTGATGTAAGATAATCAATTAAGTTAAATTATGGATTTATATGATGATTAAAGGTCGAATATGAAAGCAGTAGACCATCCTGGGCCCAAAATTTTAAATCATGATTTTGACATAATAAACGATCTTAGATTTTGATTTTGATCCCAAAAAAGGATTCTACGTGTTGTTTCGTTGGAGGAACCTTCATGTGAGATTCAACTCTTGTTAGATTTGAAGATGCGAGTGGAGAATTGTTTAAGCATTGAAGTTCATTTAGCCATTGTGAGATCATGCAACATGCAAAATGCAAAGAGACATGCAAAATGAAATGCAACCTAAGACCTAGGACCTAGTCACTAATCATGTGTCGATTTGTTATCATCATTGAACTTTTAGGTAACTAGATAAATCAATACAATGCCCACTAGCTATGAAATCATAGACATATGAATATCAATTTGTATGTGCAAGAATCAATACAACACCCACTGGTCAACAACCATGGATATATGAATATTGATTTTATTTTCAGAATGTCAGATTAGATATAAGCACCAAGGTATAAATGCTAGGATGACCTGAATATCATGTCCATTTTGATATAGCAATTTGTATAAGCATCAAAACATAAACGTTGTGATGACCTGAATACACCTTGCATTGCAAACACATCAAATAGTCAAGAGATCATTCTAAATCCAATGTGAATTACCCGTAGTGACCCTTTATCATTCACATCCTTAGGCAAGATCACGTTTCACAGTAGGAGAAAGAACTCACTCAAAAAGACAATAGTTAGATCAAACTTCCTTGAATTTTTTGGGGTATTAATGGTTGAGGTACACATGACCATCCAATTTGAGATAGAGGCTCTTATAGTCGGACACCATTTCAATCCAAAATTTCCAAAGTTGTTAGATTTTCACATACAAGTAGAAGACAAAGAAAAGATTATGCCCCTAGTCATCACTCTCTAAATCCTATAAAGGATATCATCAAAGAGCTTGAAGGGACAAAATATGTAGAAATCTTAATGCAAATCAGTAAGCATACAAGGAGATAAAAGCATGTAAAAGAAGTAGATTATTTTCAGTTGAGTTTTGATGTTTGATTGCGTTGTTGATGCAAAATCCTTTTTGGAGATGAGATAGACTTGACTGACTCAAATGAAGCTTCAATGGACTCTGACTAGATATGATATGACTAAGATATACTGGAGGCCATAGGATATAACATTGATTGCCCCCAAGTGTTAAGCATTGATAGGATACAGATGCCCGAGCTGATTGGTGTACAGACCGACTTACTTGAAAATTGGAAATGCAGAAACAAACCAAGAGATATGTACAAACTAAAGCATAACTGAAAGCTGGGAAAGACCATGATTGTGCTGATAGATGGAGTGTTTTGAAACAAGTGGCACCTGTTTGCTAGGTTTTCACCATCTTGGTAGAGATTCTATTTTTTCTACCAAGGTGCCTGTTTCCAGGTTTTCACCAAGGCACTTTTTCCTTTTCTCATTTTTTTTTTTTCATTTTTTTTTATTTTTTTGTACTTTTGATATTTTTTTATTTTTTTTGTGAATCATCAAGGTGCCTATTGCTAGGTTTTCACCAAGATGTTCATTTTTTCAAGACATTTTCCAATTTTTAAGATTTTTTCAGGACATTTTACCATAGATTGAATGCCTTAGGCATAGAATTTCTTTAGATGGAGAACATTGATTGGTTCTCAGAGCTGTTCTCCTTCAGTCGTTGAGATTTGATAGGAACTAGAGCCAAAAGTAGCAATGATTACAGAGGGACCCAGCCAATTGGGTTCAAACTTCCCCTTGCGTTCTCGATGTGATTGATTTTTAGGATTTTCTCTCAAGACTAGATCACCAACCTGAAATTCTCCGTGTCTGACTTTCTTGTTGTAACCTCTAGACATTCTCTTCTGATATACTCTGAGATGATCATATGCTACTTGTCTACACTCATCTAGTAGTTTAAGTTCTTGCAACCTAGACACTCTGTAGTCATCATCAGTTACTAGACCATGCATTTTGATTCTTAGTGATGAGATTTCAACCTTAATAGGTAGTACCACTTCAGACCCATAAACTAAAGTGAAAGGTGTAGCCTCAGTAGGTGTTCTGATACTTGTTTTGTAGGCCTAGAGAGCTAGATTGATCATGAGATGCCAGTCTCTTCCTATTTTATTAACTTTTATGTGCAAGATTTTTAATAGATTTTTGTTAGAGGCCTCAACTTGTCCATTCCCTTGAGGATAGTAGATAGAAGACCAATGTTGTGTGATCTTGAATTTGGCACATAGATCATCGAGGTCTTTTTTCTTGAATTATCCACCATTATCTATAATTATGGAATGAGGTATCCCATATCTGCAAATGATGTAGTTCAAGATGAACATAGATATCTGTTTCCCCATTGCTTGTGTTAAGGGAACTACCTCTACCCATTTTGTAAAATAATCTATAGCTGTGATTATATGCATATGTCCATTAGAAGAGTGTGGATAGATAGCACTTATAAGATCAAAAGCCCATTGTTGAAAAGGCCATTGTGTGGTGAAGGGGATTAGATCTCTCCTTGGAGCATGAATCAAGTTACCATGCACTTGGCACTTTTGATAGTTCTTAGCAAACTTGATAGCCTCTTTTTTCATTTCAAACTCCCAAGCAAGATCATATCATGCAGTCCCAATGTCTAGCAAGGTGGAGAACAAGAGGGATTGGCAAGCTAGTGGATGAGATGGAAGACAAGAGAATGAAGGAGAATGAAGGGAATCAATCCTCAAGGGAAAACTCCTCAAGAATACTCAAGCTAGGGAAAAATTTTCATGTAAGCACATTTGGACAAGCAATGAAAGGCCAACATAGGATAAGTCCCACAAAAGCATAATGCCAAAGAAGGAAAGGATGTAGTCCAAAGGAGTAGACATGTTAAGAGGCTCCATAGCACTGTGTTTTACTCTTTCTTCTATTAGATCAAGACCAAAGGGGAAAAGGATAGCAATACATGAAAATGAATGGAGGAAGATAGACATAGAGGCTAAATAGGAAGGGAATGAAAGCAAGATCATCATAAGATAGCTCACAAGATAGCCAAATGTTCCTGTATAGATCAACATTGTCAAGATCAAAGAGAGAAGATGGAATGGATGAAATATGTAGAAGCACTACACATGATGCCTGATTGCCAGGTTTTCATCATGGTACTTATCCAAGGCACCACAAGGGAGTGGTTTTCACCATAGGATGAATTTATTTCTCTTTACTTTTGCTACTAAGGTGCCTGTTTCCAGGTTTTCACCAAGGTACATTTTCAATTTTTTGTATTTTTTTTTTTTTTTGGAAGAAGGCAAGCTTTTTAGATAATGCTCCTTAAAAGGATAAACCATGATATGCCAAGGATTCAAAATGATATTCTCAAAGATTTTGATAGGGAAAGGGAGATGGAAGAGAAAAATAGAGGATAAGGTTTTATGTAAAGCGAGTGAGGTTGGAAGATAGGAAGAATAGGCAAATGAGGAAAAATAATAGAAGGTAGAAGGATAATGCATGGAAGGATTGTGAAAGGGTAAATGGAAAGGAAGGCAAGCTCAACATCAACACATACCTTGAAGGGTGGTGAGAGGATGGAGGAATTGTGAATGAAGGAATATGTGAAGGAAAATGGCGAATGGATAGTAGAGGTTGTGGTTTAGGCACATGGAATGGAAGAATGCTTTTGGAAGAAGATGAAGTGGAAGTCTTTAGAAGCTTGAATCTCAACTTAACTTTTTTCTCAACACCAGACTCTTTCAAGAGAGACTTTGGAATCCATATAGCCATAGGATTTTTATTTCTTTTTGGTAATTTGGAGAGAATATCTTTAATGATGGATTTTGGAACCCATACTTGTCTTGTAGTTTTCATCTTAGATATCTCTTTTGACTTTATGCATCCATGTCATTTAGAGGAGACATGGTGATCCTTTTTTGATGGATTCTTGTATTGCTTCTTTTTCTTGTATTGAACATTCAAGTTACTTCCAAAAGACTTGGGACTTGTGGAAGAAGAAGGAGGATATGACTGGTTTAGATGGGTGGGTGGATAAAAAAGATTCAAGGGTATGCATCTATGTTGATCTTGAGGAAAGATAGGAGATGGAGGTATGTAAGGACCCAAGATGGATGACGAATCAAGAGAATTAAGAGGGGAAAGTGAAGGGACATAAGGGCCCAAGATGGAAGGAAAATGTGAAGCCCTTAGTAGTGGTGGAGGAGGTCCATGGATGGAAGTGGAAGACACAAAAGGATAATCAATAAGTTCATCAGCATCTATATGACAACCAAGGATATCAGCATCTTTAGAGTGAGTGTTAGAATTTTCAATAGAATCATGGACATCTTGAATAGGAGCACCTTCTTTGATAGGATTGTTCAAAGATTGCAAAGACTTAGGATGAGTAGAAAGTGGAAACGAACATGGAGTGGTAGAATAAGAAGATGGAAGACTTTGATCTTGACAAGGATCTTTGGATAGCATAAGCATACAATTTTTCTCTTGATTTTCAATAGGCTTAACATTGGAAGTAACAACACCATTTTTAACAACCTTAATGGAAGTATAATCTTTGGAAAGTGCAAGTGTAGTAAGGTTATTTTGATTATCAATAAGCTCAACAGTGTAAGTAGTAACTTGATCTTGCTTAGGCGAAGACTTAAGACATGGTGGAATGCATGAAAAAGGGGGTATAGGATCAAAAGAACCATGAAGTGAATAAGAGACATCGGGAAAAGGAGTGGATGACATGGAGGGTTCTTGATCTTGATCTTTCTTTATGTTTTTTTCTTCATCATTTTTAGAGTCCTCTTGACATGGAGCCACTTCTAAGGACAAGGAAGCATGTTGGGATTATATGGATGACTTTGGAAGAGATGGTGGAGGACTAGCTGAAGTAGGGATTATAGCATATGAAGGCTTAGGCTCTTTAGGTTTATCATTATTGAAAGTATTTGCAGCCAAGTGAAGGTTAGCTTGAGTTTCTTTAAGAGGTAGCCCTGGAAGATAACTATAGGGAACCGCATAAAAAGTATCAGGGCTTGTGTCAGATGAAGGTTTTGTGAAAGATTTGAAAGACTCATAAGCTTTAGGAAATGTACAGGTATTGGAGGAAGTAGGGGATGGAAGGGAACCATCACAAGACAAAGGTTCAACATTAAAATGATCTTGCTTGAGAGTGTAATCTTTATTTTCAGCCTGAGAGTTCTTAGAGGAGAGATCCTTATAGTATTGACATTTCAAATCAGCACGGTACATTTTATATTCCTTAATAGAAGTAGATGTATCATCTAGATATTATCCACAAAAGCCATCAAAGTCTCTTTCAAAATTAGAATCATATGGATCACCATCACAATCTATGCAATGTGACGGCCCATTTGTAGTAAGTAGGAACACATGATGAGATAGACTCTTAGGAATAGAGGTGTCGTAGGTATCATTACATTATCTGTCATCATAGTCATCATAGTCTCCAAAGCTAGATGTGTCACTCTCCATGGAAGAGGTATCATAAGGGTTACCACATTGGTCAAATTCTGTCTGGAGGCATGGTGACATGTACAAGTCTTTATCGAATGGAAAAGGGCATAGAGCTTCCATGGAGAACTCTTTAGGTTCCTTTTCTTTCTCAAGTTTGTTAATCTTGACTTGCATAGCGTGCATCTATTTCATCAGGGCCCTCTTCAGAGTTTCTTCCTCATGTGTACTGATTCTTTGAGACATGTGTACTAATTCTCAATAGCTATTGCTCTGTTCTTGACACAGTGATTTGTATGACAGATTCTGGAAATATGTTGTAAAAGCTGAAGTATTTGGCAATTCTGACAACTTAAAAATTTTTCCCAAATGACACTCTGTAGACTCGTATGACAGTGGGTATGCCACAAAATGACAATTGCAAAACTCATATGACAGTTGGTAGGTAATGAAATGACAGTTGAAAATATCATACAACAGTTGCAAGTAGGATTTTGACTTTTGAATTTTTTGGCATAAAAACTCATATGACACTGGGTAGTTCACCATACGATAGTTGGGAAATCCTAAAATGACATTTGACAAAAACTCGTATGAATTTCTGCCCTTCTGAGATGACTTTTGACTCCAGAAAAGAATTTCACTTCAAATTTTGCAAATGTAGGGTTTTCAGTTTCAGCTTGTTTGCAAATTGTATTGTCCAGATTTGAGGATTGTAACAGATTTGTTCATTTTCAATAACCAGATAGATAAACAAGCACGCAAAATAGCAAGCTAGTGATTTCAAGCATGTCTGAAAATAATGAACAAGGGCAAAAGCAACCTTGCACATGAACAATCAAGTGACTTATTCATTCTAATCCTCAGAAATGCTAATTGTGTATGTTCCAAAAATGTTTTGCAATAATGCATATATACCCTAGAAAATAAAAATTTGGCCTCGCTAGGGTTTTTAGTAATGGTTTGACTCTGCAATTTTTATGATCCAAAGGGGTGAACTCCAATCCCAGGACACTAGGGTTTTGACACAGTCTGAGAACTTAATCTTCAGGAGCTGCTAGGGAGATCTGACAACCCAACAATGAACCATACCTGTGGAGATTTCTTCCACAAGGACATTTATATAGCGGCTGTCACTACCACGGTGAAAATGGCTATTACCGCTTGAGGTTCCATCAACGTAGTTTTCCCTATGAAGGGAATGTCTGCTATGGTTAACCCTCTCTAAAGATGACTCACAATATGGTACCATGAGAGGACTTGGCTCTAGATCCAAGGTTTTTGATGCCTTTTCACTTTTAACCCAAACAAAGCAAACAGATAAATCCGACACGCTAAGACAAAGTTTTGCTTCACCAAGGTCTATGATGTCAACTCCACATGATCTATCAACCTCTCCGAGGAGAGAATGTATCAATCAATAAGAGAAGGCACACTAACTAATTTTGATTCACCAAAGCTCGTGATGTTAACCCCACGTGATCTATCAACCTCTCCTATGAGAGAATGTATCGATCAATAAGAGAAGACGCACTAACCAAGTTGAATGTGAAACACACTAAGTATCCTCCCTACCTACAAGGATTCTATCATCAAGAAGGATTTCACTGGGAATCCAATCTCTTAAGAATCATGAATAGTGTTCATAGGGCATAATTACTACGTGAGCACAGATGTATGTTTCCAAAAAGCAAATCTATCAAAAGTACCCAAAAAGTAGAAAGAGGAACACTTAATGCTTAAAGTGAATATGAGATGAGTCCACAAGGTGGAACACTTAACACCTCACACAAGCCGAAAATGAGTCCCCAACTTAGAAAACAAGTGAGTACCTAAAAGCATAAATGGGTTGCCAAGTGGAACCCTTAACGCTTCTATCCTGTTGACCCTTCCCCTTTAATGTGGTGCTGACCTTGCAACCATGGGGTGGATTGAGGGGTCAACAGATTAGTGAGTCCAATAATCCAAGATAGCAATCAAGATCAATCACAAGTATCTAAGACTACTTAATGAATCCTTAAGGGGTCACAACCTAGTATCAATTATGCAAGTGTGTAGAAATAGACAAAAGCATGAAAAGATGGACACAAGCCAAACACATAAGAGATTTATTTTAAGTCCAAATTGAAATTTTATTAGATGAAGGAGAATACCTAGAATCCTCACAACATGCTTAGTAGATTTTATTTGATTTTTAGCAATTCTTGTTGAGCTTTTCCATGCAAGTAAGTGACAAACTCTCCAACAAGCAAATAAGCAAACAAGATATGCAACATATATTCAACTTATGAAAACCATAAGGTTAGCTCTAAAAATCAATTATTATCAGCTATAATAACCAGCAATTAACCCAAATGACAACTCATATCATTCATTGAACCATGTAAAAAAAATAAGTGCATACCCATCACAAAACATTTTTTTTTTTACTGCATTTGACCTAGTCAACAAGATCTAATTTTTTTTTATGATTTTGGCCACAAAAATAGAAATTCAAAATAGAGACCCCTATTAAAAAATAGAGAGCATTCCAAAAATGTGAAAGTTTTAGAAAAATCTCTTCATTTGTGGCCTAGAGACCCGTTTTATCAAAACATACTAGTTTTTGTAAATTTACTATTTGAGCTATTATATTGCATCCAAATTTAAAACACAAAGAATGGACCCCCTATATAATTTCAAGAGCTTTTTTAAAATATAAAAAAATTTGAAAAAATATGCTGATTTGTGCCTAAAATTAATTTTTTATGAAAATTTTTTTAAAAATATTAAAAATTAAAAAAAAATTTGAAAATTTAAAATTTTTTATCGAAGCTTCCCTAATATGTCTCCAACTTGAAAAGACAATTTTAGACTAAAAATTCAAGCCGTTTGGGAGATAAAATTAAATCTTTGAAACTTTAGGGTTTTAGCTCCAAAAAAAATCAAAACCAGCATGTAAAGGTGGGTTGCCCCATGGTGGGTGCCAGAAATATGTGTGTGAAAATTGTACCTGATCTGTAGACACAACACTTCAGTAAAACATTAGAGGTTAGCAAAAATCATGCAAAATTAAAATCTAATCTAACCAAGTGATTTATTGCCTTCTAATAGGTGTGAGATTGATGTTCTCAAATTGCTATCGAGATTAGTGACCTAGACGACACCTAAATGAAGGATTTGAATGCAAAACTGATATGAAATATGAATGCAATTAATCTTTTTTTTAAAAAAAAATTTCTATGCAATGATATGAAAACTTGATATGGAATCTATGATAATATGGAAATTGATATGCTAAAATGATCTAACAATGATATGAAAAAGAATCTAAATGAATGTAAAAAAAACAAATTGATCTCATAATAGCCTTGATTCGTAATAAGCTTTGATTCTCTAGATGTTGATTCTCCAGCATAAGTTTGCACAATTATGAGATGATTTGAGATGAGCTGAAGCCTTAATTTATAGAAATCCAGGGCTTTAGAGGTGCATGGATAAAAGCCATAAATCACTCAAATAACTCAGGTTGATTTTTGTGTTATTTTTAAATAAAGGATATTTAACTCACAAAAACTCACAAAAGTAGTGTTGAACTCAAAATAGAGTTTAGCTTTAATTGATAATTGATAGTTGTCTTCTTTTCTGATTGTGCGTGTTTTATTTATGAATTAATTTAATAATAAAGTGATTTATTTTCAACTTAACTACTTTTAAAAATAAAACAATTGATTTATGGATTAATCAATTATTTTTCAAACTTTTATTCCAAAAACTATATTATTAAATAATGACAACTTGCTTTAATTAATTAAATAAGAATTTAATCAATTATTTATAAGATTTTGGATTTATTGTCAAAATTTAAATAATATAATTAATAATAGATAGAATTAAGTTTAATTAAACAATTAGGTGGCAAATATTAAATCTAATTAATTAAATATGAAAATATTCAATTAATCAAACTTAGGATAAATGTGATTTATCGCTAAATAATCATTAAATTAAAGATAATTATGATGATTAAGAATATTACTAGGAATATTCTCCGATGCAGAATTTAGGATAATCAATTATGATTCGATGATGTGCAGATGTGCCTTTGGTTAGGACTTTGATGTCAATTTTGTTCGATGTGTCGATATAGGAGGTTAATGAATTGATAGCCCATTTTTGGGGTATTACATTTTGCCCCTCTTTGAATTACTGTGCGAAGCACAATGGTTCAAAAATAGTCTATGTATGATAGAGATATGAAACTGATTCGAAAGATATGATGATTGAAAGATTTGAAGATATTAGGTCCTGAATGACCAAAGATAATGTTGACTATAGTAGCAATGAACTGATGATTGTGAAAGAGTGTCAAAATGCCTGATTCTGAACCTTAAGATTCTGAAGAAGTGAGTGACCAATTCTAGACTTGATTGTCTTAGCAGAACCATGTAGGTATCACATCTGACCCCTTCAGTTACCGAAGAACCAAGGAAATAACACAATGATCCAATGGTTGCAAAAACTGATACAGTTTACAAGATTAGGAGAATACTAGATTGATATGGATCTTGATGAATCTGATATGCCCCAAGTGATGATAGATTTGCCCCGAGCGATGAAGACTTTTGATGAATTAGCAACTAGACATGGTTGTTGTCTTGATTATTGAGGAAAGATATGATTTCAACAAAGATATGATTCCAAATTAGATTACAGACTTTGAATGACCCCATGGTGGGTGCCAGAAATGTGTGTGTGAAAATTGTACCTGATCTGTAGACACAACACTTTAGTAAAACATTAGAGGTTAGCAAAAATCATGCAAAATTGAAATCTAATCTAACCAAGTGATTTACTACCTTCTAATAGGTGCGAGATTGATGTTCTTAGATTGCTATCAAGATCAGTGACCTAGACGACACCTAAATGAAGGATTTAAATGCAAAAATGATATGAAATATGAATGCAATTAATCTTTCTTTTTTTAAAATTTTCTATGCAATGATATGAAAACTTGATATGGAATCTATGCTAATATGGAAATTGATATGCTAAAATGATCTAACAATGATATGAAAAAGAATCTAAATGAATATAAAAAAAACAAATTGATCTCACAATAGCCTTGATTCGTAATAAGCTTTCATTCTCTAGATGTCGATTCTCTAGCATAAGTTTACACAATTATGAGATGATTTGAGATGAGCTGAAGCCTTAATTTATAGAAATCCTGGGCTTTAGAGGTGCATGGATAAAAGCCATAAATCACTCAAATAACTCAGGTTGATTTTTGAGTTATTTTTAAAAAAAGGATATTTAACTCACAAAAACATGCAAAAGCAGAGTTGAACTCAAAATAGAGTTTGGCTTTAATTGATAATTGATAGTTGTCTGCTTTTCTAGTTGTGCATGTTTTATTTATGAATTAATTTAATAATAAAGTGATTTATTTCCAACTTAACTGCTTTTAAAAATAAAACAATTGATTTATGGGTTAATCAATTATTTTTTCAAACTTTTATTCCAAAAACTATATTATTAAATAATGACAACTTGCTTTAATTAATTAAATAAGAATTTAATCAATTATTCATAAGATTTTGGATTTATTATCAAAATTTAAACAATATAATTAATAATAGTGTTAGCTCTTGTTCATGTAGAATCGCCAATATAGTTATCAAACTTGACTCTTGGGTTCTCAACTCTGGATTCTCACAGGGAAAAGGCTAATTGATAAGGACCACATCCTTCTTCTACTTCGGGCTCCATAGACCCAGGTGGGTGTACCTATATTCAGACTTAATGTTCCATGATGATATTAATGGAAGCAAACATTCATTTGCAGAAAAATGGCAAGTGTGACAAGCATAAACTCCTTCTTTTCGAGCTTTGAACTCGGGCAGGTTAACCCCTTTTAGATCTACTTCTTGAAAGGATCACAACAATAGTTTATATCTTTGATACAAACTTTATCTTCTCAGTCCTTCAAAATATACATGAAAGTAAATTATTATTTGAAATTAGTTGAGGGTGAGATCTCTGCAAATCGAGGATAGACCAGTGCCTTATCTTCGGGTATAGAGTCAAACAGTGAAATATATACCTATAGAAATCTTCTAAATGAAACACAAACAAACCCCAGATGAAGTGCCTTACAATTCATCCTCTCTTAAACACGTTTGATCATCAAATTCTTTCCAAATTCCTAAGCTCTCAGAAATTAACCTAAAGACATTACCCTTTCCTTGAAAGGAGCTAGAGATTAAAATCACAGATACCTGGTAAATGGTATATCAAAACTACCTTATAGATTCAATACACAAAAGCCATATAATTTAAACAAGAAGACAATTGAAATCATGAAAGGGAATTCTTTTATATTCCAATAAAATCTCACTGTATCAATACACTTCAAAATCTAATAAAATATTCTAAGATTTCAACAATGGCATCAAGCCTCTACAGTATATTTCTCAACCTCCTTTGAATGAACAAAAGACTTACTATTTATAACATAGCCATCTTGGAATCCTCGAAAGGATTCAACAAGCTTGGGATGGCTAGAAAAGATCCTATACTAGAGACAAGATTACAAACTGACAAACAGATTGTAACAGCACATTACAAAGATCTTTTTTCAAACAAATCCATAGGTGGCATCTTTGTCCAAAGATATTTCAGAGCAGTTGCTGAATTCACTACATGAATGATGACTGCCATCCAGCTAATTTACATCATCCTTTGTTTGAAGCTTGCTCTCCCTCATTTACCGGATCAGATGCCATCTGCAACTCTATTCCTCCTCTTCCTTGATAAGTTGGACAACTGGCCTCTTTTTCTTCTTTATTGTTAGCTTCTCCCAAGCCGCTACTTCATCATCTACTGGCCAGTTGTAAGTCTGCAATTCTTGTAACAAGCCGACTTGCTTGTCCCACATGGAATCAGTTACATTCTTGGCTTCTGCCACAAATCATATGCAATCATATTCAATTTTAAATAAACTATCAATGATGTTATTACACCTTTCAAAATCCAGAGTATTGTCATTATTAAGGAAAACATCTTGTGTAATCACCAACTGATCCATTGACAACTTCCATTATTCCAACTTGATCAGGTTTCCATTGTCATCACATACGGTAGGAAAATACTTGCTATAATGTTTATCAAACATTAACAACTTAACCCTCACTTGGTTAGACTTACCTTTAAAAAACTTTGAAACAGCATTGATTAATCCAATCTTCTCAAAAACTTCTGTAACTACTCCAGGGATCTCAGGCTTATGCTCTTGTAAGCTATCAAGTTTATCAAACAACAAATTTCTTCCAGACCAAATACTATGAAGTGGCTCCAAAGCAGCCAATGATTCATTTATCTTTCTATTTGTCTGGTGTAATTGGCTGACTGACTGATAAACTATATCCATTTTCTCTATTATTTTATCTCGCCTGTATTTTGTAATCTTTGACATGGTGTCCAAAGATGCCTCTATCCTTACCTTATCTGAATCTTCATTAGGTCCCTCAGGTACTTCATTAATTTGAATTGGGACCTCAATCTACACAGGGGGAACAACAACTACCTTCGAAGTTTCCTCTAGCTTAACTCTGATCTCTGCCAATTCATCTTCTAGTTGCTTGATCTTCATCATCTTTAAATCTCTATCCTTGGCTACCAGGTTTGCACTTTCAAACAACTTTGAGTACCTTTCAGATAATTGAACTATTTTTGCCTCATTCAGGTTAGCCCAATGAGTCACTGCCTTAGAAACTTCAAGGTCTGTTGTATTCTGCACAGTCCAAATAATCTGATTCCCTTCCATTTTATCTTCAATACTCAATAGGGATGGCTTTTGAGTCCTAGGGGCCATGGACCACATTGCAACAGCTTGAGATTTAGGGTCATAGCCACTTCCTCTTATCATATCACCAATGTGAACCTCATATGACAGGCTGCCCGACGGTTGCTTTCTTATTTGATCTATGATGAAAGCAGAGGTCAGATCCCATCCTGGAGTCAATAGCATTCCACTTGACTTGACCAATTATCTAGCCTCATCTGTAGTTATAGGATCAAGGCTAGGATCATAGGAATTTAATGCCCTCAAAGTCTCTTCACTTGGCTCCATACCTTCAGGCAGAAGTTTCCTCACTTCTTGCTACTTATTTCAAACAAGAAAACTCTTGAATTCATCAGTTTTAATAAACTGGTCATCACTCAAAAATTCCTCCTGGTAGACCTCTCTAATATCCCTTTTTGACCACAAGGACTGTTCCTTATCTGCTTCATCAGAGGCCACCTTCTTTCCTTCTCTTATTGCCTTTCTCAATTGGTGATGGTAAACCCTGTCACCTGGCACTAGAGCAGATGCTCTATCAATTGTTCTCCTCTATTTTTCCTGCCTTGAAGGCTCTCCCACCTCAAGCCTCTGTCTCTTCAAGGGTGGCTCTGGAATATCCCCTGTTTCTAGTTGGTCTTCAAAAGGCCTAACACTTTGTACATCTTCCATTTGTGGTGGGCTGTCTCCTTCCTATGATTCATCAGAAAAATCCTCTTGATCAGAAGATGAATACTCTTTTGTTTTCTTTGGTTGACTCTAGTCAATCAACTTCTCCAACTGATTTGATAGAGTGTCATGCATCTCTATCATCCTGTCAATTCTTTTCAAATATGGAATGTTAGGGAAGAAAACCTCAAAAGGAAGTTGGGCTGCCTTTACTTGTTTTGACAAGTCTATTAAATCAAAGTACCTGTTCCATCTCCTCTTAACCTCATCATCATCGATGATATTTCTGACTACATCTTCCTCGTCCAAACCTTCATGTTCTCTGTTCACACCAATGTTTGGGATATACAACATCCTGGCAATTTTGATAAAGCCCTGAGGATCTACATTCCTACAAGCACCAGTAGCCATTTTGAACTGATTTAACCATGCAGTAATCTGAGGAAATGCCCTCTTTCCTACCAGGAAGTCACCTATCTTGAATTGCCTAGGTGTGAATGTACCCTTCCTGTGAGGGGCTAGAATTTCCCTATCTATCCACATTAACTGCCACACAAATTCCAAACAAGCAATCCTTGGAGGCACATACTTTGGTAACAGATGTGGGGGCTGGGGGCAACCGTAGACTCTCAAAATTTTAGCATTCTCTCCTAAGTAAAAATCATCCCAATTGTGATCTCCCTCCCAATTGTTTACAAACTGCACTGGTCATAGGAGCCTGAGGACCCTTGGGGATATCCTTGTAGTGTTGATCCCTAACATCCTTATGAGAGGATACACAATGAAATTCTGAAAGAGACAAAAATTCCCCTCATTGGAAGTAGAATTCCACATCCTCACCCATAATTGCACTGGATTATACTGGCCTTCAAAGTTGAACCTTGGCTTTAGCATGTTCGAATCAAAACTACTAACATTGAAGAACAAAATTAAATGCATTAGCAAAGAATAATGCATGAACTTAATTGGGCTCTTACTATCCTTGATAGAAATCAGACCCTCATGCATTCTATCAATGATGTACTGGATATAAGCATAGTCAGTGTTAACCAGAGAATTCTGGATGTCCAGGATAATCATCAAAAGGTCAGCTGGTAAAAACTCTGCATCTCCATCAATTCCCAAAACCCTACACAACCCATAACAAGTTTGTTTCATGTAATGCTAAAGGGACTTAAATTGGTAAGGGGCATTCATGTGAGCAGGGAGGGGAGCTATATACTTATCTTGTTTTGAGATATGCTTCATTATTTGGTCCTTCACTATCCCTATATTCTTCTTATACCTCTCCTTTTCTTTTCTCAAATCAATTTTAGTAGATGTGGATGTATAAACATTAAAAGCCTTCATGAATGAACCCCTATCAAGAGTAAGAAAAGCTGACTGGTCCTCTTTCCTAATAGTCTTAGAAATAGGGTCATAGCACCTAGCTAGAGCAACAATTAAATCCGCATCCAGAAATACATCAGGCACTACTAATTTCCCTAACCCCAAAGCCCAACCATTACATATAGGTATATGACTATCTCTATTTTTATAAAAGAAATTAAAGATAGTATAACCTATTGTGTTTGGTGTGATAGGATCTTTGCAAAACCCTAGAACATCTTCAAAAACATCATTAGGAGCTCTTTTGTTTTGATTGGAACTAGGTAGCAACTTCAAAAACTCATCTGAATAATTAGGCTTGCCGTTATCTTCACCACTTTTAGCCTTTTCTTCACTGCTGGAAGATGTTGTGCTTCTCTCAGGTTGACTCATCCTGGCTTGAGAATTACCTTCAATCTCTGCAAAATGGATTCACTTGGCCTTCAAAAATCACTTCAGAATGACACAATTCTCTTCAAATGATTTTGGACACATGAAACAATGAGGCTTAACAATGAGGCTTAACTTATTTATCAACGTAGACAAGCTTGTACAACTACCACAATCATTGTAAATCTCCTTAACTACTCCCGCATTCAATTTCGCATGTCACCAATTTTTAAAATGGAGCTAGCTAATGTACAGATGTTGACAGATAGATTTAAAAAACTTGAAAACAAGGCAAAGAGGCAAATGATTAAGATCCTGTACTTTAAACTTGTTTACGTCATACAATCTTCCTTTGAAACTGATTGGATGGCTCATTAGTTCACTTTCTAGCTTGATGTTGTACTTTATCCACGTAGGCAACGGTCCCTTTCCCCTTTTTTATTACCTTTTCCAACTGGTCCCATTTAGTGAATCCACGAATGAAAGCTTCTCATGATCATTGAATGCAATGCTAACCCTAACATATATTCAGAGAACTAGCGACCAAAGCCTTTGCGGGTTCTTGAAATGCAACCCTTAACTCATGATACTTTTCATGAATTAGCGAACACAGCAACACCCTTTGAGCACTTGACTGCAGTTATTATTCAGCGAATCAGCGAACAAAACCATCTTGCATTCTCTTAATGTTGCAGCTAACTATTAAATATTTTTGAGATTCAGTGAACAAAGGGTTCTCACATTCACTAAATGGATCACCTAACCACTAAAATACTTGGAGAACTGGTGAAACCTTCAATCTCTGAATCGCTAAATCTTTCTTAACCATTACCTTTAACTCTGAGATTCTGAATGAACCATTGATCTTGTTGATGATCTACGGCTGTCACCAGTTCGCTGAAACATTTGATCATTGGTCATTTGATTATGAGATTTAGCGAACAAAGGGTGCATTGAATCGCCAGATTATATTACACACTGAATATCTCAATCCACGATTAAGCGACTGAAAACTCAAAAACTTAGCCAATCCCTTTATTCGCACATTCACCAAATGATTACACCCTTTACCTTTTCCTTTTAGAGAACCTGTGACCACATGACTCCCTGAATCGCTAAATCATTTAGCTTCTGACTAACTTATTCCAAGAACAAGCGAACACTTTAAAACATCCATTCCATGAAATTCTCCATATCAAACTGTTGGGGCTGCCAAACTTTGAAGTCTTCATACATTCGCTTATTCACCAAATGAAACATGTAGGACCCAACAATACCTGAGATTAAACCACTACCATCAATCTTGACAATGATCTATAGTATTCACCAAATCACTCAGTTATTTTGCCTTTAACCGCTAGATTCAGAGAATGAGCGATAACCATTGTCGCCAAGTCACTGAAACATTTGCAAAGAACCGCCAAGGAATACACAAATTGGAGATAATGCATTTGCTAAATCACCAGATGTTTTTTGATAACCGCTGGATACTTGGAGACTACATGAAAAAAGATGACACTTAACACTTTTAACACATTCTCCAACTCGCTGAATAACTGAGGTGTTAACCGGGATACTTTGAGACCACGTGACTATACTGGTGCTTAACATAGGATTGACTTGTTCACTGAATCATCGAATAATACATGAGACACACTATGACCTTTTCCAATTTAGCGAACAGAAAATTTAAGCACGTGCATAACTTAATCCACTCAAATGACTTAAAAAGGTAACAATAAAAGAAAAATAAGAGGCCAAACATGAGGATTTTTGTATGAACTCAACATTTTTCAAGGATAGGACCTAGAGTAAAGATTTTTAAAATGGATTATGAAAAAATTTTAAAGAACTCCCGACACCTGGGCCTAAAAAACTTTACAGACCAGAGGATTAACCCATCAATTGGACAAAAACCTCAGAAAATTAATAATATTCCCATCAGTGGCTCTATCTGAGGATGCTTGATTGCAAAATCATAGCAAGAACTTACGAATCTCTGGGAGGTAGACCAAAAAACCTAAACCTAAAATAGGAAACAAACACGCAACAGAAACAAACACACCTATACATATATACAAGCCTACTGTGCATGGAAAAAGAACTAACTGAAGAAAATTTTCAAAAATTGTCCATGCACTGGCAATTCCTGCTTTTCACCATCCAAATGTTGCAAGAAATATGAATCCTTACCATGGGTTTGATGAACAATATAAGGTCCCATCCATAACGACTCAAATTTTTTATGTTTTCCTTTATCTTCAGCCCTGGCATTCCATTGGAGAACCATATCACCAGGCTGGAACTTTCTCACAGTTGCTCTCTTATTGAAAATATATTTCATCTTCTACTACAACTTTATATTTTCCTTTTGTCCCTCCCTTCTAATCTCATCTAATTCAATCAACTAGACCATCCTCTCCTGTAGTGGATCACTAATTTCCATATCCTCTTCTTGCATAAACTTATAGATCGGAAGGAAGTTATTCACTGGAAATCTTGATTTAGCACCATATACCATTTCAAAAGGGGACTTACCAGTAGCCCTCTTCTTAGAAATCCTATCAGCCCAGAGTGCTAACTTTAGTTTTACATGCCAGCTTCTCTTGTTCTTTTCCAGGGTTTTCTTCAGAATTTGCAGAATACTCTTGTTGCTAGATTCAGCCTGTCCATTGGCTTGTTGATGATAAGGGGATGAGTAAGACAATACTATGCCCATTTCTAAGCAAAAATCAGTGATCTCCTATGACCTGAAGCTCATAGCATTGTCAACAACCAATTTAACAGGAACACCAAATCTAGTAATTATGTTGTTCATCAGAAACTCAATGACAACAACATTGGTCGCCCTTTTGGTTGGGATTGCTTCAATCCACTTGGTGAAATAATCAGTAGCCACCAAAATGTGACTATGTCCCCCACTAGACTTCTCAGAGAATTCTCCTATAAAATCCATACCCCACATTGCAAAAGGAGCTTCTGCAACCACAGGGTTCAATAATAATGCACCTGAAAACTTCAATTTTTTAGAGAACCTTTGACAAGGTTCACATTTCCTCACATAAGAATGAGTGTCTTTGAACAACACAGGCCAATAATATCCTACTCTTAAGATTTTATGAGCTGTTGATCTAGTAGAATGATGTCCTCCACACATTCCAGAATGCATTTCCTTTAACATTTTCTCTGATTGATGCTTATCTAGACAAAAAAGTAAAATACCATCATTATCCTTCCAATACAAATCACCCTGGATCAACACATATCTCTAAGCTTGCAATCTCAGACTCCTTCTTTGGTTATCACTTAACTCAGGTGGACATTTGGCATTTTTAATAAAATAAATAACATCCTTGTACCAGGGTTGCATTTCAATACTAGTAATCATATCAATGTTAGCAGCAACATTATTTACCTGAACAAGGTCCATGTTTTCCTCAGTCATTAACTTAGCAAGTCCCAATCCTCTCACCAATTTTGTAATGTGAATTTCTAGGTCAAACTCTTGAATCCTGTTTATCCATTTGCACCTCTTTCCTGTGACTTCACTCTATGTTAAAATATCCTTCACTGCAGCATGAGGCACATAAGCACTAACCTTTGCACAAACCAAATATAGTCTAAAAGCTTTGACTGCCTTCACAAGTGCATAAGCTTGCTTTTCCATTAGTTCATAATTTAATTCAGTAGATTGTAATGACTTGCTGAAAAAGGCTATAGGGTGCTCATACCCTTCTTGATCCTTTTGCAAAAGGATAGCTGCAATAGTATGAAAAGATGCAAAGGAAAACATAGAAAATAGTTTTAAGTAATCAGGGGATACCAAAACTGGGGCCTCCTGAATTGCTTTTTTTATTTTTGCAAAAGCTTTCTGAGCTTCAAGGTTCCAATCAAACTTCACATCCTTCTTCAAGAACTTCACTACGGGCTTGACCAATTCTACAAAGTTGGTAATAAATCTTCTTACAAAATTAATCTGTCCCAAAAATGACTGGACACCTTTTATGTTCTTTGGTGGAGGGACTTTTTGAATTGCTTCTACTCTTTCAGGATCAATCCTAACTCCTTTTGACACTATGTGCCCAAGTAACTTCCCCTCTATCATAGCAAACTGACACTTTTTGGGATTCAAGGACACACCAAATTCTAGGGCCTTAAGAATGACCTTCTCCAAATGGGAATAATGATCCTTAGCTTTCTTGGAATAAGTAGTGAGATCATCTTGATAAACAACCATTAAGACATTTATCAATTCCTCAAATGCAACATCCATGGCTCTCTGAAATGTTGCTCCAACATTTTTTAAACCAAAAGGCATGCAAACATATACATATGTTCCCCATGGGGTTGTAAAGGCTGTCTTAAATTGTTCTGATTCTTTGACCAGCACTTGATTATACCTAGAGAAACCATCCATCATTGACAAGAGTTCACATCCAGTCACCCTATGTAGCATAGCCTCCATATTGGGCAATCCATAGTTATCCTTAAGTGAAGCTACATTCAGGTTCCTGAAATCAACAGAGAGTCTAATATCACCATTCTTTTTCCTTACTAGCACAAGATTTGAGACCCAAGTTGAGTGCCTAATTGGTTCAATAATACTAGCATCTCTTAGTTTTGTCAACTCAACTTGCATCTTGGTAGCTAATAGAGGGTTAATGGGTCTCTACTTCTATCTAAAAGGCTTGGTTTCCTCTTTTAAAGGAATTTCATGCTGAAACAAGACAGCCCTATAGGCTTTGAGATCATCATAGGACCAAGCAAATACATGCTTGTATTTTTTCAGAAGTCTTATTAGATTTCCTCTGATCTCTTTACTCAATTTCTTGCCAATGTATACCATTTGGGGGGAGTTTTCTGAACCCAGGTTTATTTTCTCTAAGTCCTCCATTTTAGTGTTAGACTTCTGAGACAAAAAACCATCATTTATTTTAAACATTCCTTCCAATTCTACTAACCCTTTAGGTATGTGGTTGGATGGCAACTGCACTATCTCATTCCCCATGATGCATTCTTTTCCCTCAACACACTGTTGTATCTCATTGAGATCTATTTTCTGACCATCATATTGATCAAGGCCTTGAAGGAACCTAAGGATATCTAAGTCATCCTCAAAAACTTGCCAATTATATACATTGTCAGGCACTACAGGCCTAGATTTGACTTCTAACATATATACACCAGTGAGGGTTATATCTTCACTCTTAAGGGCAACATTTGCAAGAAAGTCTTCCATAATATTATTGGATCTTTCTACCCAAAGTAGATTGAAAGCATCAAAAAACTCCAGCCTATCCCAAACAGCATGTTTATACAATTTCAACTTCTCATCTTTAGAGGCATACTGAGATCTCACTTGGGCTATAATCAACTGGGAATCACCATGAACCTTTAAAGATTTAATACCATGTTTTATGGCCACATCTAACCCCAGTATCAAAACTTCATACTCAGCAGTGTTATTTGTACACTCAAAAGTTAACAAGAATGAGTATTTAAATGTAATACCTGATGGGGAAATGAACACTACACCAGCTCCTGATCCTTCCTTAGAGCACCCACCATCAAAGAACATTTTCCAAAGCCCATCTTGCTGCAAAAACAACTCATACACAATTGGGTCTTTATTTTTTAACTGAGGTACTATTTCTTCAATCACAAAATTGCTCATGTCAATATCTACAAAGCAATTTAGATCCTCCGGAGCAACCACTTCAATCATGACTGAAGAACGGGGCTCCCTATACAAATTTACCTTAGTTCCATTTATTGGGATGGTAGCATAAGATAAATCTAGTTGCAATTTTCCACCCACTGTTGCAGCCCATTGTCTTGACAATAACATGCCATAGTGAGGTTTTGTATCAACAACCACCACATCCATTTTATATGTGGCTTCTGGGAATGCAGCAATTTTCACCTCTATTCCAATTAGGCTCCCTACAACAGGCATTGCCCTATTGTCCATGGCATAACACCTTCCCTTGGATGTATCAACTTGCAATCCTAACTCCTTCATTACTTGGTAAGGCATTACAGTTGTAGCAGCACCAGAGTCAATCATACAATTTTTTAGCAAAAAATTATTTACAAGCAAAGTGACATAGAAAGGATTGATAGAAGAGGGTTCCTGTGTCACAATTGTCCCAACACATACATCAGAGATGTCATCAATTTCTATTGGCTTGTCTAGGGATTTCCCTTCATCTTGTAGAACAGGAATAGTTCTCTACTCACTTATGAGAGCCAGGGCTACTGCTTTGTGCTCTTCTATTTTCAACATTTCAAGCAGAGGGATGGAAACCTTCATTTGGGACAAAGCATGTCTCATATCAAAAGTAGGGGAATCAGTACCAAAATCAGGGTGATCTCTTGACTTACCAAATTTCTTTTTCACCTTGTCGGCAGTAACTTCTTGTTTCCCTTTCTTTTCAGCTTCAAACCCTTCATCTTTATTGTTCACAATATTGGGCTTTGGGAAGTCCTTATTCTGAGGATTACTTTTGAAAAACACTGATCTAGGGACTCCCTGATCACCACCTACCTTTCTGTTCCTCAAATTGTATGAGGATTTTACTTGTGTAATAGCAGCCATAGTTAAACTCTTAATTTCTTCTTCACTGGGCTTTCTCCATTGTCTTTCATCTGATCCAGATTCTACCATATGAGTCTTATAGTCATCATTATCAAACTCTTCCTGATCAGACTGAGTAAATATTTGTTGTTCATAATCAGAGAAAATCTTCCTCTTATGATCAACATCAGGGCAAATAAATTCATCATCTGAGGACTCAAGATCCTCCATTAGTTCAGTAGTAAACATGTTAATAGCAGGCTTTTCAGATCCTTCACAATCTCCTACATATGAGTCAGTGGCCTCTTCTCCTAGAGCCTGAGCAATAGCACACTGCAATGGTGAGTGAGGCATACTACAGGCCACACACCAAGGGGTACTTTCCACATTATGTGCTATATTTTTCTTTAAAGGATCTGGTGTATCCCTTCCCTTTTGGGGTTCATTATTGTTAGGAACAGGCCTCCCATCTTTCCAGTTTGTTTTGTAAGGCATATCTCTTAGATTAGGGGCTTTGTCCTGCCCTTGATAAGGAGGTCTCACATCTTGAAAGTTTCTACCACCTTTATCAAACCTTGCTAGGAAATCTTTATTGTTACCAGGCCCTTTGTCCATTCTATCCTCCTCCTTGGATGGCCTTGCCGGTTGTGGCCTGGTTTCTTTCCACAATCTACTTTCATCCCTTTTATACATTTGGCCAGATGCCTTTCGGTTACTTTCAATATTTATAGCTAACTTAAAAGCATCTCTAAGGGTACGGGGATTCTTACCTCTCAAAAGGTAAGACATCTTACCATCCATAGAATTGAAATAAGTTGTCATGCAGACTGCATCATCTAGCCTCAATACTTGGAACAGTTTATACATAGCCTTTTGGAATCAGCTATTAAACTCTGACATGCTCTCATTGTAATGTTTATTAATATTATTGAACTCATTGAGCATGTAACTAGAGTTCACATGTTCTACATATTGCTCCTTAAAACATCTGACAAATTCTTCCCAAGATGCAATACTGTTCTCAGGTAACCCCCTATACCAATCCCTGGCATCCTCAATCAATGATTGAACAAAGAGCTTCATTATGACATCTTCATGATCAATTTCATAATCATTGACTTTATCTATAAAAAACTTCAGATGCTCTTCATAGGTAATAACATTATTCCTAGTAAATAATGGGATCTTCTTTCTGATTTCATTGGGGATAGCATTAGGTTGGCCAGGAATACCATCAAAAAACAAAGGCCTATATCTATCCAAATGAACTGGTCATCTTTGGATAGTTGGTTGATTCAGAGGGGTAGTTGCAACATTTTGACAGGGCATAGTTCCCACTGTACCACTAGCTATGATGGGAACTTGATTGGGAACTGGTCCAGGTAAAGTTTGTCCAGGGTGAAAGGCTTGAGCATTTGGAAGTGAAGTATTGGGCTGGCTGAAAGGAGATGTTCCTATAGTGATAGGGATAGAGGTACTAGCGGATGTGTTCATGTTAGCATGTAGGAAGGCAATCTTCCTCTTCATTTCATCAGCAGCAGCCTCCAACTCAAGTTTCTCTAGTTGAATAGCCAATTCTTCCTTTGCTTTTCTAGCCTTCTCCAAGTCTATACTTGTGTGAGAACATATATTAGGAGGGACTAAAATTTTCTTGGGCTCATTAATATGTATACCCACCAATTTTGGTTTTCCCTTATCAGGGATTTCTTTGGGAGCATTTATGATCTCCTTATTTCTCTAGATTTCAGAGGGATTGAATTACCTTAAGACATGGCCTGTTCCTTCAAATTCACCCTGCTTTGGTTTATTATCCTGGGCCTACTTTCTCAAATCTTCCATGTCACCAAATAAGTCCCTATTTAAACCTTGAACATCTTGGTTTAAATCGCTAACTTGGGTTTCATTTTTCTTGGTTCTCTTGAGAAGTTCCTTCCTCTCTATGAGTAAATCACAGATTTGTTGTTCTCTTGCTTTCAACCTATTGGCAATCTCAGCCAGTTGTTCACTCTCCTTTTTTCTTAAAGCAACCACCTCTTCTCTCAACTTGTCAGAATCATAGGAGGTGGCCTCAGTAGCAGAGGTTTCTTCTAGTTGTTCTAGAATTTCTCTTGAAGGGAAAAAACTTGCTTCTGTGGCCTCTGTGATTACTTCTTTCTGCATGTGAACCCCTGGTGTAACCCTCTTGACATGTTCGGGATCATCAGAAAAAGATGAAGACTCATGGGGGAGTGGGACATAAGATCTTTCTCAAGAAGGGCCTTGGGAACTAGCAGTATGTTGACCTCTCCTAGACCATTATTTTCTACTTGGCGTATGGATCTCATCACCGACATTTTCTTCGGGGTGATCCTTGTAGTAAGACCTAGTGTACTTTGGTCGACTCATGGTATAGCAATATTAGCAAAGTTTACAACAATTTAGCAACTAGTAGCACAGAGTTTAGAGTCACCACCCACTTTTATGCGGGAATAAAAATATTTTATACTGGTCTACAATTGCACAAAAGACAGGATTTGCACTAACCTTTTGCACGCTATTCAGAAAGTTATCCCCAGTAGAGTCACCAATTTGTTAGCTCTTTTTCATGTAGAATCACCAATATAGTTTTCAAACTTGACTCTCAAGTTCTCAACTCTGGATTCTCACAGGAAAAAGGCTAATTGATAAGGACCACATCCTTCTTCTACTTCGGGCTCCACAAACCCAGGCGGGTGTACCTATATTCAGACTTAATGTTCCATGATGATATTAATGGAAGAAAACATTCATTTGCAAAAAAATGGCAAGCGTGACAAGGATAAACTCCTTCTTCTTTTTGAGCTTTGAACTCAGGTAGGTTAACCCCTTTTAGATCTACTTCTTGAAAGGATCACAACAATAGTTTATATCTTTGATACAAACTTTATCTTCTCAGTCATTCAAAATATACAGGAAAGTAAATTATTATTTGATATTAGTTGAGGGTGAGATCTCTGCAAATCGAGGATAGACCAGTGCCTTATCTTCAGGTATAGAGTCAAACAGTGAAATATATACCTATAGAAATCTTCTAAATGAAACACAAACAAACCCCAGATGAAGTGCCTTACAATTCATCCTCTCTTAAACATGTTTGATCATCAAATTCTTGCCAAATTCCTAAGCTCTCAGAAATTAACCTAAAGACATTACCCTTTCCTTGAAAGGAGCTAGAGATTAAAATCATAGATACCTTGTAAATGGTATATCAAAACTACCTTATAGATTCAATACACAAAAGCCATATAATTCAAACAAGAAGACAATTGAAATCATGCAAGGGAATTCTTTTATATTCCAATAAAATCTCACTGTATCAATACACTTCAAAATCTGATAAAATATTCTAAGATTTCAACAATGGCGTCAAGCCTCTACAGTATATTTCTCAACCTCCTTTGAATGAACAAAAGACTTACTATTTATAACATAGCCATCTTGGAATCCTCGAAAGGATGCAACAAGCTTGGGATGGCTAGAAAAGATGATATACTAGAGACAAGATTACAAACTGACAAACAGATTGTAACAACACATTACAAAGATCTTTTTTCAAACAAATCCACAGGTGGCATCTTTGTCCAAAGATATTTCGGAGCAGTTGCTGAATTCACTACATGAATGATGACCGCCATCTGGGTAATTTACATCATCCTTTGTTTGAAGCTTGCTCTCCCTCATTTACCGGATCAGATGCCATCTGCAACTCTATTCCTCCTCTTCCTCGATAAGTTGGACAACTGGCCTCTTTTTCTTCTTTACTATTAGCTTCTCCCAAGCTGCTACTTCATCATCTGCTGGCCAGTTGTAAGTCTGCAATTCTTGTAACAAGCTGACTTGCTTGTCCCACATGGAATCAGTTACATTCTTAGCTTCTGCCACAAATCGTATGCAATCATATTCAATTTTAAATAAACTATCAATGATGTTATTACACCTTTCAAAATCCAGAGTATTGTCATTATTAAGGAAAACATCTTGTGTAATCACCAACTGATCCATTGACAACTTCCATTCTTCCAACTTGATCAGGTTTCCATTGTCATCACATACGGTAGGAAAATACTTGCTATAATGTTTATCAAACATTAACAACTTAACACTCGGTTAGACTTACCTTTAAAAAACTTTGAAACAACATTGATTAAGCCAATCTTCTCAAAAACTTCTGTAACTACTCCAGGGATCTCAAGCTTATGCTCTTGTAAGCTATCAAGTTTATCAAACAAAAAATTTCTTCCAGACCAAACACTATGAAGTGGCTCCAAAGCAGCTAATGATTCATTTATCTTTCTATTTGTCTGGTGTAATTGGCTGACTGACTGATAAACTGTATCCATTTTCTCTATTATTTTATCTCACCTGTATTGTGTAATCTTTGACATGGTGTCCAAAGATGCCTCTATCATTACCTTATCTGAATCTTCATTAGGTCCCTCAGGTACTTCTTCATCAATTTGAATTGGGGACTCAATCTGCACAGGGGGAACAACAACCACCTTTGAAGCTTCCTCTAGCTTAACTCTGATCTCTGCCAATTCATCTTCCAGCTGCTTGATCTTCATCATCTTTAAATCTCTATCCTTGGCTACCAGGTTTGCACTTTCAAACAACTTTGAGTACCTTTCAGATAATTGAACTATTTTTGCCTCATTCAGGTTAGCCCAATGTGTCACTGCCTTAGAAACTTCAAGGTCTGTTGTATTCTACACAGTCCAAATAATCTGATTCCCTTCCATTTTATCTTCAATACTCAATAGGGATGGCTTTTGAGTCCTAGGGGCCATGGACCACATTGCAACAGCTTGAGATTTAGGGTCATAGCCACTTCCTCTTATCATATCACCAATGTGAACCTCATATGACAGGCTGCCCGGCGGTTGCTTTCTTATTTGATCTATGATGAAAGCAGAGGTCAGATCCCATCCTGGAGTCAATAGCATTCCACTTGACTTGACCAATTGTCTAGCCTCATCTACAGTTATAGGATCAAGGCTAGGATCATAGGAATTTAATGCCCTCAAAGTCTCTTCACTTGGCTCCATACCTTCAGGTAGAAGTTTCCTCACTTCTTGCTGCTTATTTCAAACAAGAAAACTCTTGAATTCATCAGTTTTAATAAACTGGTCATCACTCAAAAATTCCTCTTGGTAGACCTCTCTAATATCCCTTTCTAACCACAAGGACTGTTCCTTTTCTGCTTCATCAGAGGCCACCTTCTTTCCTTCTCTTATTGCCTTTCTCAATTGGTGATGGTAAACCCTGTCACCTGGCACTAGAGCAGATGCTCTATCAATTGTTCTCCTCTATTTTTCCTGCCTTGAAGGCTCTCCCACCTCAAGCCTCTCTCTCTTCAAGGGTGGCTCTAGAATATCCCCTATTTCTGGTTGGTCTTCAAAAGGCCTAACACTTTGTACATCTTCCATTTGTGGTGGGCTGTCTCCTTCCTATGATTCATCAGAAAACTCCTCTTGATCAGAAGATGAATACTCTTTTGTTTTCTTCGGTTGACTCTGGTCAATCAACTTCTCCATCTGATTTGATAGAGTGTCATGGAAGGTCAAGGAAGAAACCCTCAAAAGGAAGCTGGGTTGCCTTTACTTGTTTTGAAAAGTCTATTAAATCAAAGTACCTGTTCCATCTCCTCTTGACCTCATCATCATCGATGATATTTCTGACTACATCTTCCTCGTCCAAACCTTCATGTTCTCTGTTCACACCAATGTTTGGGAGATACAGCATCCTAGCAATTTTGATAAAGCCTTGAGGATCTACATGCCTACAAGCACCAGTAGCCATTTTGAACTTATTTAACCATGCAGTAATCTGAGGAAATGCCCTCTTTCCTACCAGGAAGTCACCTATCTTGAATTGCCTAGGTGTGAATGTACCCTTCCTGTGAGGGGCTAGAATTTCCCTATCTATCCACATTAACTGCCACACAAATTCCAAACAAGCAACCCTTGGAGGCACATACTTTGGTAACAGATGTGGGGGCTGGGGGCAATCGTAGACTCTCAAAATTTTAGCATTCTCCCCTAAGTAAAAATCACCCCAATTGTGATCTCCCTCCCAATTGTTTACAAACTGCACTGGTCATAGGAGCCTGAGGACCCTTGGGGATATCCTTGTAGTGTTGATCCCTAACATCCTTACGAGAGGATACACAATGAAATTCTGAAAGAGACAAAAATTCCCCTCATTGGAAGTAGAATTCCACATCCTCACCCATAATTGCACTGGATTATACTGGCCTTCAAAGTTGAACCTTGGCTTTAGCATGTTCGAATCAAAACTACTAACATTGAAGAACAAAATTAAATGCATTAGCAAAGAATAATGATTGAACTTAATTAGTCTCTTACTGTCCTTGATAGAAATCAGACCTTCATGCATTCTATCAATGATGTACTGGATATAATCATAGTCAGTGTTAACCAGAGAATTTTGGATGTCTAGGATAATCATCAAAAGGCCAGCTGGTAAAAACTCTGCATCTCCATCAATTCCCAAAACCCTACACAACCCATAATAAGTTTGTTTCATGTAATGATGAAGGGACTTAAATTGGTAAGGGGCATTCATGTGAGCAGGGAGGGGAGCTATATACTTATCCTGTTTCAGGATATGCTTCATTATTTGGTCCTTCACTATCCCTATATTCTTCTTATACCTCTCCTTTTATTTGCTCAAATCAATTTCAGTAGATGTGGATGTATAAACATTAAAAGCCTTCATGAATGAACCCCTATCAAGAGTAACCAAAGCTAACTGGTCCTCTTTCCTAATAGTCTTAGAAATAGGGTCATAGCGACTAGCTAGAGCAACAATTAAATCCGCATCCAGGAATACATTAGGCACTACTAATTTCCCTAACCCCAAAGCCCAACCATTACATATAGGTATATGACTATCTCTATTTTTATAAAAGAAATTGAAGATAGTATAACCTATTATGTTTGGTGTGATAGGATCTCTTAAAACCCTAGAACATCTTCAAAAACATCATCAGGAGCTCTTTTGTTTTGATTGGAACCAGGTAGGAACTTCAAAAACTCATCTGAATAATTAGGCTTGCCCTTATCTTCACCACTTTTAGCCTTTGCTTCACTACTGGAAGATGATGCGCTTCTCTCAGGTTGACTCATCCTGGCTTCTGAATTACCTTCAATCTCTGCAAAATGGATTCACTTGGCCTTCAAAAATCACTTCAGAATGACACAATTCTCTTCGAATGATTTTGGACACATGAAACAATGAGGCTTAACTTATTTATCAATGCAGACAAGCTTGTACAACTAGCACAATCATTTTAAATCTCCTTAACTGCTCCCACATTCAATTTCGTATGTCACCAGGTTTAAAAATGGAGCTAGCCAATGTACAGATGTTGACAGATAGATTTAAAAAACTCAAAAACAAGGCAAAGAGGCAAATGATTAAGATCCTATACTTTAAACCTATTTACGTCATACAATCTTCCTTCAAAACTGATTGGATGGCTCATTAGTTCACTTTCCAGCTTGATGTTGTACTTTATCCAAGTAGGCAATGGTCCCTTTCCCCTTTTTTATTACCTTTTCCAACTGGGTCCATTTATCGAATCCGTGACTGAAAGCTTCTCATGATCGCTGAATGCAATCCTAACCCTAGCATATATTCAGAGAACTAGCGACCAAAGCCTTCGCGGGTTCTCGAAATGCAACCCTTAACTCATGATACTTTTTGCAAATTAGCGAACACAACAACACCCTTTGAGCACTTGACTGCAGTTATTATTCAGCGAACCAGTGAACAAAACCATCTCGCATTCTCTTAATGTTGCGGCTAACTATTAAATCTTTTGGAGATTCAGTGAACAAAGGGTTCATACATTCGCTAAATGGATCAACTAACCACTAAAATACTTGGAGAACTGGCAAAACCTTCAATCTCTGAATCGCTGAATCTTTCTTAACCATCACCTTTAACTCTGAGAGTCTGAATGAACCGTTGATCTTGTTGATGATCTACAGCCGTCGCCAGTTCGCTGAAACATTTGATCATTGGTCATTTGATTATGAGATTCAATGAACAAAGGGTGCGTTGAATCGCCAGATTATATTAAACACTGAATATCTCAATTCGTGATTAAGCGACTGAAAACTCAAAAACTTAGCCAATCCCTTTATTCGCGCATTCGCCAAATGATTACGCCCTTTACCTTTTCCTTTTAGAGAACCCGTGACCACATGACTAACTGAATCACTAAATCATTTAGCTTGTGACTAACTTATTCTGAGAACAAGCGAACACTTTAAAACATCCATTCCATGAAATTCTCAATATCAAACTGTCGGGGCCGCCAAACTTTGAAGTCTTCATACATTCGCTTATTCACCAAATGAAACATGTAGGACCCAATAATACTTGAGATTAAACCACTACCGTCGATCCTAACAATGATCTACGGTATTCACCAAATCACTCAGTTATTTTGCCTTTAACCGCTAGATTCAGAGAATGAGTGATAACCGTTGTCGCCAAGTCGCTGAAACATTTGCAAAGAACCGCCAAGGAATATGCGAATTGGAGATAATGCATTCACTGAATCGCCAGATGTTTTCTGATAACCGCCAGATACTTGGAGACTACATGAACAAAGATGACACTTAACACTTTTAACACATTCTCCAGCTCGCTGAATAACTGAGGTGTTAACCAGGATACTTAGAGACCACGCGACTAAACTGGTGCTTAACATAGGATTGACTTGTTCACTAAATCACCGAATACTACATGAGACAGGCTATGACCTTTTCCGATTCAGCAAACACAAAATTTAAGCACGTGCACAACTTAATACACTCAAATGACTTGAAAAGGTAACAATAAAAGAAAAATAAGAGGCCAAACATGAGGATTTTTGCATGAATTCAACATTTTTTAAGGACAGGACCTAGAGTAAAGATTTTTAAAATGGATTATGACAAAATTTTGAAGAACTCCCAACACCTGGGCCTAAAAAAATTTACAGACCAGAGGATTAACCCATCAATTGGACAAAAAACCTCAGAAAATTAAGAATATTCCCATGAAATAGATAGAATTAAATTTAATTAAACAATTAAGTGGCAAATATTAAATCTAATTAATTAAATATGAAAATATTCAATTAATCAAACTTAGGATAAATGTGATTTATCGCCAAATAATCATTAAATTAAAGATAATTATGATGATTAGGAATATTACTAGGAATATTCCCCGATGCGAAATTTAGGATAATCAATTATGATTCGATGATGTGCAGATGTGCCTTTGGTTAGGACTTTGATGTCAATTTTGTTCGATGTGTCGATATAGGAGGTTAATGAATCTATAGCCCATTTTTGGGGTATTACAACACCAACCTTGTTCCTTATCATATAAATCAATGGATTCTTCACAGTGTTATTTTTGAAAAAAAAGATTGTACTTATATAAGAGAAAAATTCTACTAAGAAACAAATTCTTTTACACTTTTTTTAGGCAATTTCAATGATGAAAACAATAATTTTCAGAATTCTCCTTCAAAGAATGGTGGTTATAGAATCTGGAAAGACCATTCAATGTGCTTTAAAATCACATTCATAGACTAGTATAATTCTCACATCATTCAAAAACCTTAAATGAGTGCCCCAAATGTGTCAACAAAGACATGTCTCCAAAGAAGGAATGTCTCAATCCAAATACCAACATAAATTCTTCAAGGCTTAGAATCTCAGAGATGTGGAAAAATAAACACATCCTTTGAGTAAACAATAATAAATAAATACTTGTGACCTTTCTACACCCACTAAGAAAGCATTAACTTATGACATTATGTAGGAAACCAATTTTATTAATACTTACAAATGCACTATTTCAATAGATAACATTCATGTCTCATGTTTACCATCCAAATATTACACTCAAATATTACCTATTTTACCAGATTTCCATGCTCATGTATTGGTGAATTGGAAATTGCATCTATAAAGGATGTTGTAAACTTCTTCACATGGCTTTCCTATAAAACTTAATTTACTTATTCATGTGTTCTATCTGCATATCTACCAAATATTAAGGTCATTCTCTTGTAGTGTTTGAAAGGACTACTCCATTCAAACATCTATCATCTATGCACTCTCCATGTGATCATTTAGCAACTAGTGCATGTAATACCTAGGGATAGTCTTTCAACTATAATATCTAACCAAACAATTAATAGAGACAAAAAACCAACTATGGAATTGAAAAACAAACAAGGACAATACAAAAGTTGTAGTCATGTTTTCAGTGTCTTATACCAAGTTTCCTCATCACACAAACACATAATTGATTTCCTATAATACCAAATGAAAATGATGAAAATAAAAATAACTTTATTGATGGATACTCATTTGATTCAATGGATATCTTTTACATTGATCAATATAGGCTATATGAAGCCATTATTTACCAAATAAACTACCAAAACTTATTTACTAGAATATAACTTCCCAAAATCTAATTTATTTTATTGATCTAAATTAACCTATTAATGTAAAAAACCCAGTGGATTGCATAAGTGCTTAAAAATCACCAAGACTCCCAAAATTTACATATATCTTATGGCCATAGCTAATATGGTTAAGAATAGGGAAGTTATAATATATTTAACATATAATATATACTAAGAAAACAAAAGATCATGTTATATTTAAATATCGCTCTACAACTTCCCGCCCAACCTTCAAATTCAAACCGTCATTTTTCATGCCCACCTCCCCTGTTGGGGAATCTTCCTCCCTTGTAGGTCCCCAAGATGGACCCCATGCTGGTCCTGAGACTGCTACCCCTAGCATAGGATAGGTCATGAAAGAGTCAATGGAAGGATCCCAATGGGCGTCCTCTTCTGTTGATGCCCCTTCATCCCTATTGAAGTCTAATTGGAAAGGTGCTCTTGTTGGTGAGGCCCAAAACACCCTAGAATCACTCCTGGTGGACTTCATCTAGACTGAGGAAGATGCTAAACTCTCAGTCCCTAATTCTATGGTGAACAGGACCATGGCTGATTTCCAGTTCACACTAGTGGGCTAATTCTCCAACTTTTGACCCACCATTGAAATGGTCAGAAAATGGGTGGCTACTCAATGAAGGATCAAGGGGTCTTCCTTAGTCTCTGCTATGCTTGGCAGGCTCTTCCTCTTCAAGTTCAATACTCTAGGGGATTTGGCCTTTGTTCTATCAGGCTCGTGGGTCTATGGTAATGATCACTTCCTGGCCCTAGTGAAGTGGAAACCTAGGTTCAATCCTGTGACTGAACTGAGTAGGATGGCACTAGTTTGTGTGTGCCTCCTAGGTCTTCAGCTTGAATACTGGGATGAACAAGTGTTTAGGTGGATTGGTGACTCCTTTGGAACTTATATTATGGTACATCAGGTAACCCACTCTAAGTGCAGGTTGGTGTTTACAAGGTTCTATGTTAATGTTACTATTAACAAAACCCTCCCCAACTTTGTAATCTTGAAATCTAAGCTGGGTAGATAGACTCAAGCTCTAGCATATGAGAATTCCACTCTCTTCTACTAGAAATATGAATATAGGGGCAACACAAGAAAAGAATGAAAATCCTCTTTGCATGGAGGAAAAAATAAAAATAAGGATAAGGGCACCTCTGAGGAGCCACCCACGAAAGTAGGAGAAGAGATAGAGAAGACCAGCCCCCCCGGTGGCTGAAGTGTTGGAAAACCTAGAGCTAGAAAATCTAGAGGTGGAAGAGGGTGAGATTCTAAACCATCTAGTGAATGATGTGGTGCTCCCTAAGCCTAAGGATAGTAGATCCCCCTAGTGATGGTGACACTGGATCCTTTGAACCCCCTAGTGTTTACCTCAGTGCCTAGTGTGGTCAGTCCTAATGAGTTGGAATAGCCTACCATTATGGTCTCACTTGCACTAAAGTCCCCTAAGGCTGTTATAGAGCTTCCTCCAAAGCCGGAGGAACAGAACTACCCTTCCTCACCCATCTTTCTAGGGGAAGAACATTATGGGGAGGATGAAGGTGAATGGAAAACCCAAAAGAAGAAATCTAAGCCCAAGAAGGTTGATGTGGGTCTGGAAACACCCAAAAGGAGGCCATTAGAATGTGCTAGGAGATCAAGAGGGGCTATAAGGGATGTTGTGGAAGGTAGGCAGCAAACCTTAGAAACAAGTTTTAAAAATAAGAAATGATTTGTCTTTCTTGGAATGTTAGAGGTCTCAACAGCCCCCTCAAGAAAAGCGCTATTAAACAATACATTTTTTCTCATAAGCTGGATATTCTTCTTATCCAAGAAGTTAAGATGTCTTTCAATAATTTTTCCTCCCTTGCTAGTAGTATCTGGCCGGGTGCTAATTTTATCTACTCTAAAACCTCTGGTGCCTCTAAGGGCATTGCAACTCTCTCATACCCCAACACTATTGAAAGTGAACCACTTTCCTTCTCCCCGAACTTCCTCACTATTACCTATAAAAAAAATAGTTGTTTTGGTACTTGATCAATATCTATGCCCCTAATACCTAGACTAGTAGGTTGTCCCTCTAGAAGGATATTATCTACTACATGGATCAAGATTCTTCTACTAATTATAGGGTGGTTGGTGATTTTAACACCCCCCTCTATCCCTTATAAAAATGTGAAGGTCTAATGGAATACTCTGATAGTATGGGGGACCTTGCGGAATTAATCTCCTGCTATGGTCCCATGGACATCGACCTAAAAGGTAACCCCTTCACTTCATCCAACAATAGGAAAGGCTCCCATCTCATCCAAGTGCAGTTGGACTAGGTCCTGACCACCTCCTCTTGGGACTTATGCTTGACCTACACTTTGTCTTCCCTCCTTGAAACTACCTCTGATCATAACCCCATCCTCCTCTGCTGGTGGGACTCTCCTAGGATTGGTTTGGTTCCTTCTAGATTCAAGATTATGTGGTGCTCCCACCCCTTGTTTAGGGACCAAGTGAAAGCCTGACAGGCCACCTCTGTTAAGGGTATTGCCATGTTCAGGATTTCTCAAAATTTGGAAATCATCAGAAGATAGGTTAAGGGGTGGAGAAAACATAATTTTGGTGACTTCTATAAGGAGAAGAAAGAGCTTGCCAGGACCTTGGAATCCCTCCAAGCCCAGCTTGCTACTGGGAATATCAACCCCCAGCTTCAAATGGGGGAAGAAAAGATAAGACAGAAGTGGATGGAAGCTTTGAAAAGAGAATAAATCTACTGGAAATAGAGATCCAAGTTCCAGTGGCTTATTGAAGGAGACATAAATACAACCTTCTTTCATAGATCAGCTAGCAATCACAAAAGAATAAATTCCATTAAATCAATTAAGGATGATAGAGGGAATGAAGTTACTGAGAAGGACAAAATTAACCAGGTTGCCGCCAATTACTTTAGGGGATTATACCCTAATGTTGGACACATGTGCCCAATAAACTTGCAAAATCAGCTCCTCGAACACATGCAATGTTTTGTTACTCATAGTGACAATGATCACCTCATGGGGTGTGTTTCTAATGAGGAAGTCAAAGCTAATGTCTTTTTTATGGGTGTCTATAAAGCACCAGGAACTGATGGTTTTCCCAACTTTTTTTCAAGAATATTGGGATATTGTTGGTCAAGAAGTTTCTTGTGCTGCCAGAGACTTCTTCAGAATGGGGTGACTACTAAAGAAAAATAACAAGACTTATATTGTGTTGGTCTCTAAGAATGACAACCCAACCTCTATGCTAGATTTCAAGCCTATCAGTCTATGTAACATGTTCTATAAGATCTTCACTAAGATCTTGGTCAATAGACTGAGGCCCCTCCTGAACAAACTGATTAGCCCCACTTAGAAAGGATTTGTTTTGGGAAGGTAGATCCTAGATGCGGCCATATCCACACATGAAATTATCCACTCCATGGACATGAGAAAAGCACTAGGTATGGAATTCAAACTTGATATCTCTAAGGCTTATGATAAGGTTAATTGGTCCTTTCTTCAAAACATTCTTAGTAGAATGGGCTTTGATGATAAGGTTATCCACATCATTCAAGAATGTATGTAAACTATTAGTTTTTCTATGTTAGTCAATGGCTCCTTGGGCAGCTTCTTTCAACCTAAAAAATGTCTGAGGTAGGGTGACCCCCTCTCCCCCTATTTATTCATTATGGTGGCTGAAGTCCTTACCAGGAATCTGACTATACTCTCTTCCATGGGAAGAATAAAAGGAGTCAAAACAACTTCCACTCTATAGCAAGTGGTTCTGAAACAATTTATGGATGATACTTTCCTCTTTGGGTACTCATTGGTGATTGAAGCTAGATAGTGGAAGAACATGTCAGAGAGTTATGCTATAGCCTCGAGAAAATGCATCAACTACTAGAAAAGAAGAATTTTCTTCTTGAACATCCCCATTGAGACCCAAACCAGAGTGATTCAAATATTGGGCTTTCAGTTGGCTGTGCTCCCCTCGACCTACCTTGGTCTCCCTCTCATTATCAAAGAGGTCTCTCAAGAATTATGGAATTCCATCCTGGAAAGAACCTAGTGAAAACTTGTTGGCTAGAAGGGGAAGACTCTAAGAAATGCTGGTAAGCTCCAACTAGTGGCTTCTACTCTCTAGGGGATACATGTTTACTTTTTGTCCCTCTTCAAGATCAAAAGAAACATGGCTGACATGCTGGAAAATATACAAAGAAGTTTTGTGTGGGCTGGCTCTAAAGAGAAAAAGAGGATGTCCTTGGTCAATTGGGAAATGGTTTTCCTTCCTAAAAGATTGTGAGGTCTGGGTCTTAGGAGAATTGGCATGCTGAACATGGCCCTCACCACGAAAGTGGCTTGGAAGCTCATTTAAAGCAAAGTGGATTAGTGTAAAATTATGGAATCTAAGTACCTTCAAGGGCACCCTTATGGGATGATGTACTCAGATAATGACCTCCTCAATGGATCCAAATTATGGGAAAATATCTACAAA